>BQKN01067422.1:960-106212 GCA_022839385.1 Asparagus kiusianus
GAGAATCAAGGCTCTTCCCGATTGCCTCGCCAAGGAGAACAACGTGGGGTAAAAATGGACCAATTTGCAAATTTTCAAGAAAAGAGGGGTTAATTTGCAAAATTCCCAAATATGCCAAAAGCGTCGATCCTCACCAAGGAGAATCAAGGCTCTTCCCGATTGCCTCGCCAAGGAGAACAACGTGGGGTAAAAAGGGACCAATTAGTAAATTTACAAGAAAATAGGGACTAATTTGTAAATTTCTAAATACTGCCAAAAATAGCTCACCAGCATAGGAGGGAGGCACGCCATCAGCCAACATAGCAGGGGAACGACCTCTCGAAGAACGCGACATGACAAGCTGCAAAATAAATTAAAAGAGGTCAGATCTAGAAAAAAAGATCACTTTTTTATCAGATCTACCCCCCTGAAAGATTAACTCGAGGCGCCATATCATAGTTTTAACCCCCACATACGATCCCACAAGTACATAAATTAAATTGAGCATGAAAAAGATTGAAATTGTGGAGGATTTACCTGAAGAAAGGCTCGAGATCCAATAAAGATGAGGTCTTTTAGGAAACTCTCACCACGCGCTCGAGGGGCCTGAGAGGGATTTTAAAGAATGGCTTTTTGAGGGATTTTTTTCAGTCCAAGATCCAAAGGAACCCTAGATCTAGGACAAATATCAAGATTTGAAGACGAAAGAGTGTTCGAGGGAAGAGAAAAGTCAAAGAAGGGGAGATAGGGGGGCCGGCCCTAGAAGTGAGGAAGAAAAGAAGAAAAAGAAGAAAAAGGGACCTCTTTTATAAGGTGAACCAGCCTTGAACCGGACCGGACCAAGTTGAACCGAACCAGACCAGTCCAAATTAGTTCAAAAGAGGCCGAATCAAGCGTCAAAACGACTTCAAATCAACTGAAGGTCCCATCCTTGGTTTATTCCTGTCTCTCCCACACATTCGGAAGGAACGGAAGAAATCTTTTGAGCCAAATTACTGCCTTTTTTTGGCTCATTTTCAAGCCGGTTCAGCTTATTTTGAGCACGGAAATACTCTAATAAGGTATACGAGTATAAACTATTCCCCATTTTTATTAAGAAGTTCCTGGAGAATATTTTTCTAAAAATATTCTTAAGGATAACTCAATAACACGACGCCGGACAACGCGTCGCAAATAAAGACTCAACGTCAACAATCGAGGGTCAGTTGTATGTTGAACCAACAAACACGAGCTAAAGATTGGAAAATCAGGAATCGATTTCAAGTTCAAATTCCGACGACGGTCAGACAATAAATGCAGCACCGGAATCCTTACAAGCGTTCGACGAAGCACCGAATAGCCTGAAGGAGTGAAGGAATACAGAACAAAAGTCGTTCCAGGTCCCATTACACTGACGAAGGGTAGGGGCAATCATATCCAAAGTATTCCAGACTCTTCTATAAAAGAATGAGGCTGGAACACTTTGGAGGGGGTATCTGTAGGCGTATAAAATTGCCTATATGTCCCTTAACATGGCTCGGCACGATGATTCGACAAATCAACGGACGTTCGAGCGACGAGGCGATGAGGCACGCAAGCAACGGAATACGTTCGCGTGTGGAACCAAACCAACGGTTCGGAAAGTTAACGAGTCGTCCAACAACAAAACGGACTTGAACTCAAACACCGAGGCGGGAATACTGCCAAATAAAGACCTGGGCTATCAAATCAAAGTCCGGACAAATCAAACGAAGAACCGAAAGACAGAAAACACCGGAAAACAACAAAACGGAACACACCCGGGGACTCGGCCTAAACCGAGCCAACCCGGGGTGGCTCGGCCCAAGCCGAGCCACCCCGAGGTGGCCCGACTCCCCCCCCTCTCTCTTGTGCACGAATGCACAGTGAAGAGAGGCTATAAATAGGGGGGGTGGTTGTTCATTTGAGGGGACTTTTTCTGAAACTTCTGAAGAGCCGAAACTCTGCCGGATTGCGACCTCAACTCGGATTGTGAAGGCTTGAAGACTTGGATTCCCAGATCTACGCCATTCTACTCTGGATCTAAGCTTGGTTCTTAGATCCCGAGATTTGAGCGAGCGTTTCCTTGGTGAAACGATCCCTCCCGGCTATTATCTCCTTGGTGGGATAATACCCGTTATACCACGTAGATCTGTTCGGATCGAGATTGCACGGTGGTCCACGGTAATCAACCCCGGCACAGGCAAACAACCCACGCAAGCGAGGGACCGTAAAACAGGAAACTCGTGATTTGTTCAGAGAAAATTGTAATTTTTATTTCTTTATTTTGATTTTCATTGTAACCGGCTCTTATAAAAAGACCGGATCTTTGTAAACGCATAAAGTTGTTATCAAAGTTGTAATGAAATCATCAATGAAGAAGAACCCAATTTTCCACGCGAATAGTGGGTGGCTCGGCCAAGGCCGAGCCACCTGTGGGTGGATCGGTGGCCGGCCCAGTTCTGTGCACGGGGCACAGTTTCGAGCGCCTATAAATAGGCCTTGTGCTCATTTGATTCAAAGGTTGGATTTTGGAGGGTCGAAGCTCTGCCGGATTGGAATCTCAGATCTAAAAAAGATTGGAGCTTTAGGAGATTGAAGGCTTGGACTTTAAGATCCGGTGCTCGACGATCATCCATGCCAAACAAGGAAAGAGTTCGAGAGGGAGCGGATCTAAGATCTACACGATTTTCCTCCGGATCTAAGCTTGGTTCTTAGATCCCGAGAAGAGTCTCGAATTCGCTTGGTCGATTTCGACACTTGGGCTACTATTTCCTTGGTGAATTAGTACCCTACCCGGCTATTATTTCCTTCATGAGATAATACCCGTCATATCGTGTAGATCCGACCGGATCGAGATCACACGGTGGTCCACGGCAAACAACCCCGGCGCAGGCAAAGAACCCATACAAAGCGAGTGACCGCAAAACAGGAGCTCGCGATTCGTTCGACAAACAAGGAAAGAAAGTTGTAATCTTTTTCATTTGTTTTTTTTTTTTGATTTTTCATTGTAACCGGATCTTATAAAAAGACCGGATTTCTATAATCGATAAACTATTACAAAAGTGTACAATGGAATCAATGAAGAAGAACACAAATTTTCCCGCGAACAATCTGGCGACCACAGTGGGAGCCACCGATCTCGCTGCCGAGATCGGAGCGTCGCAGCCGCGGATCTTGATCCCGGTCGAGGAGGAGGTCGAGTACGAATTCGACCAACAAAAGTTCGAGGAGTATCTGTCATCCTCGTCCGGATCTACCTCCCCTCGCAAGTCTAAGAAGTTCTCCCCCAGGAGAAAAATTCGTTGGTACGAAGATGTTGAAGACACCAACGAAGATCTCGCCCCGCTGAATGTCGAAGTCGCATTGGGTGAGATCCTTCCAATTTCCAACCAGGTCGGATCTGCTCTGGCCAACTCTTCTGCCGTAGAAGGCGTGATGACTCTCTCGAAGAGAGCCCGCCAAAGGCAACGTCAACGCCTCGCGAAACAATTCGCAAAGGCAATGGAGTCTGTTGACGGGATCCGCTACAACACGGATCTGAAGAACAGAAGAGGCAAGCAGCCTCAACAACAGATGAATGGTGGTTCCTCCAAGCCGCCAACAATGCAATGGGTCCGTGTCAAACGGAACCGTTCAACGCTGGAGGAACGCATTCGCAAGCGCCGTGCATTATCAGCGCAGGCACGGGCTCAAGCTGAAGAAGCCCGTAGAAAGCTGCAGAAGGAGGTGGCAAAGAAACCGCCCCCAACCCGCCAAGTATGGAGACCGAAATCTGAAACGGCGATTCAGGTTAAGGCACAATCGTTATAGCCTTCGAAGCAGGTTCAATCTCCGGCGAGCCAACTCAAATCGCCGATGATCCCTACAATTGCTCCGGGAGATCCTGCGGAACCATCCCGAAGAAGGAGGTCAATTTTGGAACGCCTCGGTCCAATCTCCGATGAAAGAGGCAAAGCTCCAATTCAAGATCGTTTGGGCCCGATGAGAGAGCCCCGAACGACTCAACATGCTGGGGGTCGCTATCACTCTCAGCATGACAAGGAGTTCAAGGCTGCTGCGCGCGTCAATTTGCGCATCGAGGTTCAGGAGCCCGTTGAGAATTCACGCCCACAAAGGCGCGTTTCAAGACGCGTGACTCTCGAAAGCCCAAAGAAGGCGATTCATCCTCAGAAGGAAACGTTGTCATCCGATGACGATGACGTTATACCTGAGAAGTCGTGCCAACACGCGATAAGTTGCTCTGACCTTCATACGGACGAGCTGTACTATCGTGCTGGGGGTACGAGCAGAGCCAGAAAGAGAAGTCCTCGTAGGCTCGAGACTCAGTGCCCCTGTTCCAAACTCATTCGGGCGGTATTGTCTCAGTGTAATTGCACTAAGACGGTCCCCGAAAGAATCTCGGTGTTCGAAAGGCTCAGCACTGAGACGCCAAAGCCAAGGCCAAGGCGTTTCCGACGAAGGAGGGTGGTGGTTGAAGATGGAGAATTTCCAAGCGTCACCGCTAACATGACCAACAAGGGGACATTGGCACGGGATGATCTCAAGTCGATTCTGAATGCATCTCGGCGTCTAACCCGTTTGCAGTCCGGAGCCATCTCACGAAGGACGTATGGCAGGGTTCGGACAAGATTACCTTCAGAAGATGAAGAGTCGGATGCTTGCTCTGCGGTTGCATCTGACAACACTGTATCCAGCGAAGGAGAACCCCGCGAGTCATTCATGATAAGCGCGGAACAAGTGGCCAAGATGCTTGAAGAAGCCATGGCCAAACAACAGGAGACCTTCAGGCTCGAGATGCAGATGGCCATGCAGACCATGAGGGAGATGCATGAGCAGCAAATCCAGGCACTGAGGAACCAGCAAGGCGAACCAAGCCACCGTAATCAGGTTGTTCAAGAAGTTGAGCATACGGATACGGATGAAACTCGCAATGCCGATGACCCTCCCATCAACGCAGGGGGTGGTAATGAGGATGCCAACGAAGATACAGGTGAAAACTTGAAGATCAAAAGCCTCGAGAGCAAAATCAATACCTTGATGTCAGCTCAAGAGGTGAAGAAAACGGGCATTCCTTGTCCATACCCAAGGGAGTGGGATTCAATCCCCTATCCGGTGAAGTTTAGTCTAATCAACTTCACGCCGTTCGATGGGAAAGGTTCCCCCACTCAGCATTTGATTTATTTCAAATCGCACCTGGGTGTTATCTCCGGCAATGAGCCTCTGATGGTGCGGTCATTCGTTGGCACTCTTCGTGGAGCCGCCTTCGATTGGTACCGCCGCCTCAAGCCAGGAAGCGTGCATAGCTGGGATGACATGGAGACAAAATTTCTCACCAACTTCTTCGACGACGACACCAAGATATCCATCGGAACATTGCTCGACGAGAAACAAAAGGACGGGGAGTTAGTCGAAACCTTCGTCAAAAGGTTCCGGAACAAAGCGTTAAATTGCCGGGACCCGATCACGGAGGAGTTCATTCTCCAGACCTGCCACAATAATCTTTCGTTGGATGTGTTGGAAGCAATAGGGACAGCACCGTCCAACACTTGGAAAGACTTGAAGGTCCGAGGGGAACAAGCCGAACGCTTCCTCCGAAGGAAGAAGGCCGAGAGGAGTCAATCGACGACAAATCCTCCAAACTCGAACTTCGCCTCCCGTGGTAAGGGCAAGACACCCGCAACGACTGTCGATGCTAATCAAACATCGCAATAGCAGTCCCGGAGGCAGCAAAAGACTTCGGATCAGAGGCCTCAAAAAGAGTACTCCTTCAAGGACGAAGATGTTCCAGCCATCTTCGAATCTCTCCTTAAAAATAACAAGGTCAAGCTCCCACCGATCACGAATCAGGAGGAAGCTGACAACACTGCGGATCCAAAGTACTGCGCATACCACAGGAGGATCCTTCACCCAACCAAGGCGTGTTTTACACTCAAAAATAGCATCCAAACCTTGGTTGAAGCCGGCGTCATAACGCTAGAGTGAGCCAGTCAAGAACGGTAAGACTCCAGTGGGTGCACGAGTATAAACTGTATCCCAAAACTCCGACCGGTATAAGAGTATAAACTGCTCCCAGAGACTCCAGTGGGTGCACGAGTATAAACTGTATCCCCTAACTCCGACCGGTATAAGAGTATAAACTGCTTCCTGACACTCCAAAAAGTATACGAGTATAAACTGCTTCTTAATACTCCAATAGGTATATGAGTCTAAACTATTTCCTTTCTTCCACGGGAAGTTCCTGGAGAGTGCCGTGCGTGGTACTCTTAAGGATAACCCGATCGTGCACCCAGTTTTGTAAAGAAAGCTGGGGGTCGATAATTCATGTAACGGGAAGTTCCCGGAAGGATGTTAAATATAATATTCTTAGGGATAACCTGATCATTATGAATAAAGTGATAAACACTAAACACTCTTGAAATCACTGACGAATTGTCAGAACCCCGTTTTTGTTAAATCTTTATCACTTAACATCAGAAACCCCCTTTGAGTAATTTGTACGAACCAACATCTTACAGTGATTTGTACTCTTACTCTCCTTTTTCGCTTGGTCAAACCTTCCTACAGTTAGGGCCAAAACCAAAATCCCCTCTCGATTCCTTCAATGAACGAGAGACCCACAAATCGAGTGGTCAAACCTTCCTACAGTTAGGACCAAAACCAAAATCCCCTCTCGATTCCTTCAATGAACGAGAGGTCCACTTTCAAGTTGAGCGGTCAAACCTTCCTACAGTTAGGATCGTCTCAAACCTCCCATTTGGTCAAACCTTCCTACAGTTAGGACCAAAACCAAAATCCCCTCTCGATTCCTTCAAATGAACGAGAGGTCCACTTTCAAGTTGAGCGGTCTAACCTTCCTACAGTTAGGATCGTCTCAAACCTCCTATTTGGTCAAACCTTCCTACAGTTAGGGCCAAAACCAAAATCCCCTCTCGATTCCTTCAATGAACGAGAGGTCCACTTTCAAATCGAGTGATCAAACCTTCCTACAGTTAGGGTCATCTCAAACTCTCGCTTGGTCAAACCTTCTTACAGTTAGGACCAGAACCACGATTCACTCTCGATAAACGAGAAATCCATCTTTAGTTCGGTAATCAAACCTTCCGATAGTTAGGGTTACCCGAATCTTTTTGATTCTCGGAGTGGAGATCCCACTCTTAGTTTCACCTTTCCGGATTCTGGGGGTGGAGATCCCACCTCAAGTCTCCTTTCTTTGTTTAGGGAATAGAATATAAAATTTTTCCTTCCCACACCAATCCTTTCCCAAGAATTTGGGATTCATCCTAGGAATTTTATCCCGAATCCTAAGCAGGGATAAGTCTGCGCCTAACACGCGCTGCCGGTTTAGTCTTTTTCCGATTGAAAAAGACACCAGAGTTCAGTTCTGGGGTATTTTATCCTGAAACCTAAGTAAGGATAAGTCTGCGCCTAACACGCGCCGCCGGTTAGTTCTTAACCGTTAAAAAGAACACTCGTCCACATATTCAACATTGTGGCAGGTTGTAACACTAAAATCCATGCCTTACACGCGTTGGGAATTTCATCTTGAATCCTAAGAAAGGATAAGTAGACGCCTAACACGCGTCGCCGGTTTAGTCTTTTTCCGATTGAAAAAGACACCAGAGTTCAATTCTGGGGTATTTTATTCCGAAGCCTAAGTAGGGATAAGTCAGCGCCTCACACGCGTCGCCGGGTAGCCTATTCCCGTAACAATGGCGAAGTCTATGTATTCGACATCATAGCACAAAGTCTCAGAGAATTCAATCTCTGAGCACAACGTTACATGCGAACGGATTTAAACAATCTGCATGCTAGCCCGGCTCAAACGGTAGTCGGTAAAGGCTAATCAAATCCGTTTAAGGCTGGGGGTTAGCCAAAAACCCTAAAGTCAGCGCCTCACACGCGTCGTCGGGTAGCCTATTCCCGTAACAAGTGGTAAAGTCTATGTATTCAATATCATAGCACAAAGTCTAAAGGAGTTCATTCCTTTAGCACAACGTCACATGCGGAACGGATTTAAACAATCCGCATGTAAGCCCGATTCAAACGGTAATCGGTAAGAGCATGTCAAATCCGTTGATGGCTGAGAATTTGCCAAAAATTCTATAAGTACGAGTCATTGACGCATCAATTCTATGGGTTGGTCTCGTGACTCGAGTATCCGCCATGCTCCAATACCTTAAGAGCTTAAACTGTGTATACTCCAGCAGACGTACGAGTATAAACTGTGTCAAACGTCGGACATACGCCGCAATGAAGCCTGGACGCCGGACAACGCATCACAAAGAAGCTCAAACGCCGGACAACGCGTTGTAAATGAAGATTCAACGCCGTCAATCGATGATCAGTTCTATGTTGAATCAACCAACTCGAGCTAAAAAAGTCAAAGAAATTAAGAATCGACTTCAGGTTCAAAATTCCGACAACGGTCAGACAATAAATGCAGCACCGGAATCCTTACAGACGTTCGACAAAGCACCGAATAGCCTGAAGGAATTGAAGGAATCCAGAACAGAAGCCATTCCAAAGTCCCGCTACACCGACTGAAGGTTGGGACAATCACATCCAAAGTATTCCAGACTCTTCTATAAAAGAACGAGGCTGAAATACTTTGGAGGGGGTATCTGTAGGCGTATAAAACTACCTATAGGTCCCGTTATACAGCTCGACGACGCTAATTCGATCAAATCGACCATCGGGCGACGTATACAAACAAGACCGTTAGCTCGCCAACGCCGAAGCCAAGCCATACGCAACGGAGCAGGTTAACGAGGCGACGAAGCCAACAAATCGCACCCAAGCATTGGAACGCATCCACTCGCACGCGGAATCAAACCAACGTTTCGGGGAATCACCGAGTCATCTAAACAAGAGCGAACTTGGTGATATAACGATCGAATCAAGATCAATTCCGGACTCGAACTCAGAAGCGGATTAACTGCCATATTTGGAATCAAGTCAACAAGTCGATTCCAGATCAAGTCAACCACAAACCGAATCAAATCCGAACAACGGAGAACCGAAAACACCGAAAAACGACGAAGCGACGGAAACCACGCCTAAGGGGGGCTCGGCCAAGAGCCGAGCCACCCACAGGTGGCTGGCCCAGTTCTGTGCACGAGGCACAGTTTCGAGCGCCTATAAATAGGCCTTGTGCTCATTTGATTCAAAGGTTGGATTTTGGAGGGTCGAAGCTCTGCCGGATTGGAATCTCAGATCTAAAAAAGATTGGAGCTTTAGGAGATTGAAGGCTTGGACTTTAAGATCCGGTGCTCGACGATCATCCATGCCAAACAAGGAAAGAGTTCGAGAGGGAGCGGATCTAAGATCTACACGATTTTCCTCCGGATCTAAGCTTGGTTCTTAGATCCCGAGAAGAGTCTCGAATTCGCTTGGTCGATTTCGACACTTGGGCTACTATTTCCTTGGTGAATTAGTACCCCACCCGGCTATTATTTCCTTCGTGAGATAATACCCGTCATATCGTGTAGATCCGACCGGATCGAGATCACGCGGTGGTCCACGGCAAACAACCCCGGCGCAGGCAAAGAACCCACACAAAGCGAGTGACCGCAAAACAAGAGCTCGCGATTCGTTCGATAAACAAGGAAAGAAAGTTGTAATCTTTTTCATTTGTTTTTTTGATTTTTCATTGTAACCGGATCTTATAAAAAGACCGGATTTCTGTAATCGATAAACTATTACGAAAGTGTACAATGGAATCAATGAAGAAGAACACAAATTTTCCCGCGAACAACGAGTATAAACTACTTCTCCATGTAACTCCGATGAGTATACGAGTATAAACTTCTTCTCCATGCACTCCAAAGGGTATACGAGTATAAACTGTTTCCCGAACCTCCGACTGGTATAAGAGGTTAAAAAACTGCTTCCTTAAATTACGCGCTCTAATAATATAACCAAATGTGATTAGACTCAGGTTCACCTAAAAGATGGGGGTAGATATATGGTTATCATGGCTGAATACAAAGGTAAGAACCAAGACCCGATTCTATATCAAGAACAGCAACATTGCTCACAAACGAGAAGTTCCTGAAAAAGTACTATCCCTAGTACATTCAGGGTAACCTATTTAACGGGAAGTTCCTAGAGAATGCTATATATGATATTCTTAAAGATAACCCGAAACTAATTGATTATTCAAGGTGAAAACTAATCATCTGAATAATCAACTCTTAATCATGATAAAAATGATTAAGAACCTCCCGCTGTGGCTATTTAATCATGTCCAAAATGATTAAAACCCTCCGATTGTGATTTTCAGAGCACCCTTTCATTAAGATGAGATTCAATGACTTCATCAAGTCAATCTTCCCTCACAAAACTCTGAAATCGTTCAAGGATGAAGCATGTCCCATTTGCTTTTCTCCTATTTGATTCTTGGTTGGTTTCAATCGTCGGGATCAATTTTGCCAACTCCCACTATTATTTTTCAAGCACTCTTTCGTTGAGATGAGATTCAATGACCTCATAGGATCAGTCTTTCCTCACGAAAATCCCTCGGTCTAATTGTAGAGTGCTTGATGATTCACAGTCATTCTCCATAAAATCCCTCACCGATCAAATCAACTGACGTTGTGTCCACCAAAATTATTCGCGGTTAAATCCATCCAAACTCCCCCTGTGTTTGAGCCTTTAACACTCCCACTGTTGATCTCTGACACAACACCCAAAATTTTAGTCTATGATGATTGTCAAACCCCTTTCGTGCCAAGGTTTTGTCACTTGATACTGAAACCCCCTCTTAGTGATTTGTGCAAAATGACACCCCACTGTCATTTGTATCACCTCACTCTCATTTTGGTCAAACCTTTAAACAGTTAGGTCCAAAGCCAAAATCCCCTCTCGATTCCTACCATGAAAGAGAGGTCCACAAATTGAACGATCAAACTTTTTAATAGTTAGGGTCGTCTCAAATCCCTATTTGGTCAAACCTTTAAACAGTTAGGGCCAAAGCCAAAATCCCCTCTCGATTCCTTCCATGAACGAGAGGTCCACAAATTGAACGATCAAACCTTTTAACAGTTAGGATCGTCTCAAATCCCTATTCAGTCAAACCTTTAAACAGTTAGGACCAAAGCCAAAATCCCCTCTCGATTCTTTCTATGAACGAGAGGTCCACAAATTGAACGATCAAACCTCTTAACAGCTAAGGTCGTCTCAAATCCCTATTCGGTCAAACCTTTAAACAGTTAGGACTAAAGCCAAAATCCCCTCTCGATTCCTTCCATGAACGAGAGGTCCACGAATTGAATGATCAAACCTTTAAACAGTTAGGATCGTCTCAAACTCTCATTTGGTCAAACCTTTAAATAGTTAAGACCAAATTTGAAATTCCATCTCGATAAATGAGAAATCTTCTTTTAGATTGGATAATCAAACCTTTAAACAGTTAAGGTTATCTAAATCCTCTTGATTCTCGGAGTGGAGATCCCACTCTTAGTTTCGCCTTTTCAGATTCTTAATATGGAGATCCTACTTTGAGTTTCTTTTACAACGGGAGATAAAATATAAAATTCTTCCTCTCCGATTTTAGGTTCATCTCTACCAACAAAAAAAGAGACCAGAAGATAGAATATAAAATTCTTCCTCTCTAGGATCGGGTTCATCTCTACCAACAAAAAAAGAGACCAGAACACTCTGATAGGTACATGAGTATAAACTATATCCTCATGAAGGCCGACGCATTAATAATCAGTCTGATATTGGTTCAGCAACTAAAATTGCGGATCAGAGCACTAATTTTAGTTCAAGACTTCGACAACGGTCAAGCGATAAACGTAACACCGGAAGGATTTTAGCTATTCTACAAAGCACTGAGTAGATTAAAAGTGAAGAAGTCAAGAGTTGAAGCCGCTCACAGATTCTTCTACGTGATCTCTTCAACTAAGTACTGAAGGGATTACAAATAAAACCTATCTTATCCAAAGTGTCCCGGACTTTTTTATAAAAGAATGAGTCTGAGATACTTTGGAGGAGGTATCTGTAGGCATCAAAAAAATACTCATAGATATCCAAATATAGTTCAAGACAAAGTGAAGACAATGAATGTCATCATCTAAGTCAGAAGAGATCATTCAAAGCCATGAGAAGCAAAACAACATAGAAGAGCAATGTGCATACCCGTAACAAGATACACTGACGCGTGTTCTAACATAACAAAGGATAGCGACGCGCATAGGCGCGGCAGCTCATAGTGACGCGCATAGGCGCGGCAGCCTATAGTGACGCGGTAAAGCGTGATAGTGAAGTGTGACGTGCGTATGCGCGGCAGGGTGTGGTGACGCATAAATAGCAATCTCCTATGTGATTTGCTGACAGTTTTAACATCCTTCTGAGGGTCCACGTGGCGGCATATCAGAAAGAGAATGTGTGCTAACGTGGGGGTGGTTATAGACTGAGAAAAGTGGTGTTTCGTGGGCCTAAAGACGTGGGAGAACAGTTAAGAACGTGATGGAACGTGACCGAAACTGCCCCTTTAGCCGTGCCAGCCCACACTGACGCGCTAATAGCCGCGGCAGCGGAGACTGACGCGCCCAAAGAAAGTACACTTGGTCAGTTATTTCACGTCCGTTGCCACTGTTATACACCCCTATCCCTATAAATACCTCTTTACACATGAAATCAAGGGAGAGAGTAGATCTAAGACAATTAGAGCATAAAGGCTTGAGCTTTTGGCGATTTTGAGCAAGAGAGAGTCTTCATCTTTCAAAAACACTTTTAAGAAGCTTTTGGTGATTCCTAGAGATCTAAGTTCAGACTTGATCTTTGGAAGAGTGAACATCCTACACCGATAAGATATTCGCTTAAGGTTCTTATTTCGATAAATAAAAAAGAACATTCAAAAGCCATCACGATTCAATCAGAATCTGTGAATTAGTAGTCCACGGGCTAACGCACCCCCGGCACAGGCAAAGATCCCGCGCAAGCATTGATCCAAACAACGATCCTGTGTTTGTTTCTAAGGAGCTTATAATTTAATTTTTGTTGTAAAGAGCAGTTTTACAAAGTACGAAGCTTACTCTTTTGTATTCATTATAATCGATAAACAGTTATAATGAATTCTATAACAAAACTTGTTCCTGACGCAAACAATAAGCAATGAGAAAATCAATCATAAACTCAATGTAAACCCTAGCTTAATGAAAATGATAAACAACAAAGAAATAATATAAAGCTAGTATTGAGTTTAGAAATTCTTCTCTGAAGAACAAGATGGAGAGATGGATTAAAATGAAGCCTTAGGAATGAAGATGATATCCTCCACTTGTGAAAAACTTCTTCATAAAATAAACTCTTTTAAACAAAAACTAAACAAACTTTAAAACCAAACTATACTTGTTTTAAAAACTTTTTTGGATATCTCTGGTAGTTGGGGTTTGAAGGGTTTATATAGGAAGAGAAACCAACAGCCAAAACCCCAAAATAAATTAACAAAAATCCCAAAGAATCAGATTTATGATTCTGTACCTAATATGTCGTTGGGCAATCAGCGGTCGACTGTGAAAAATGCGCGGTTGACCGCGAGCAGCTCAGAGGCAAATTCTGGGCTTAGGAAAATATCCGGTCGACCGTAACGGTCGAACGCAAAACTCTTTGGACTTCATTCGGTTGACCACCACGGTCGACCGTGAGCCATCAAAAACATTCTGAGTCTCTGGACTCAAGGCGGTCGACCGCAAATAGATACATGCATTTAACAGGTTTTGAAGCGACTTTCTGATTTTGAAACCCTGTTTAAAAATATCAAACAAATTCAAAAAATATAAAACTTTGGGAAATAATTATAGACATGATAATAAACATGCTACAAAAACTGGTTTTCAAAAAGGACCTCCCAAATGAAAAATATCATCATTTTGTAAAAATAGTCCAAAACATGAAAATGTAAACATATGAGTTTTGACATTTTAGCTTAACCATGTTTTTAAACATTATAAAATGATTATATAGACTTAATAAAAGATGTGTATAATTGTTATTAAGTCCATAAACCAAGAAAACAATATTTTCACAAAATTGCATATTTTGCAAACATTTCAAAAGTAAATTTGATTTCATTGAACTAAATAAAATTGATATTGATAAAATCATATATATGCATGTAAGTATAAAACAAAAATATGTTTTCTAATTATATTCAATTGTTTCATATTAAAACTTAAAAACTATCAAACTAAAACATATATGTATATATATAGCTATATATATACAAAACCAAAACGTGTATGTGTGTATATGATTGAGCTTAAAGTACCAACACACAAAGTATAAACTACAAACACTATAAACTATATACACAAGCAATCTTGATCTTCAATATGCTCTTCTTTGTAAACTTACGGATGAAGCTTGAACTTGAATCTTTAACTTGAATTGCATAGCTTCACTCCACTATTCCGCCAATCTCCATTGGATATGATCGTGAATGCTCAATTCCATCCATCCTCTAACATGTTGTTTGTCTATAATAAATAGATAAACACAAACACTAGACAAACAACATTAGTGGTAAATTGTTTGTTAAACATCATCAAAACAAAGAGGCCAACATAGCCTTCCTCCACCTTCTGAGGGACTTGATGCCTCATCATATACGCCTCATCAAAAGTGATATCTCTACTAATAATTATCTTCTTGTATTGTGGATCCCACAACTTGAAGCCTTTAACTCCATCTCTAAAGCCCACAAAGATTGCTTTTCTAGCCCTCAGATTTAATTTCCCATCATTCACATGATAGTAATCTGGATACCCAAAAATCCGAAGCAACTCATATCATTAGCCACCGATCCAGACCATAGCTCCATAAGAGTCTTCCCATGTATCACAGTGCACGACAACCTATTCACGAGATGGCTTGCATAAACCAACGCCTCGACCCAAAAGGATCTAGCCAATCCACACTGTGAGAGCATATAACACACATTCTCCAGTAAAGTACGGTTCAATCTCTCGGCCACCCCGTTTGTTGCGGTGTCTTCCTAACTGTAAAGTGTTGCCTAATGCCATGATCCTGACAAAACTGTAGAAATAGATCACTCTTATACTCACCACCATTATCTGAACAGAGTATCTTCACCTTTCTGCCTGTCCGTAGCTCCACTTTCTTCTTCCATTCCACAAATATATTCATGACCTCATATTTATACTTCATAGGGTATACCTAATTCCTCCTGGAATAATCATTAATGAAAGTGATAAAATAATTAACCCCACCAAGTGATGTGTACTTGGAAGGACGCCAAATATCTGTGTAAATGTAATCCAATATACCTTGGCTGTTGTGAATTATGGTGTCGAATTTCACTTTTGTCTTCTTTTCAAGTACACAATGCTCACACAACTCCATCTTGCAGGTCTTTGCACCTTTTAATAGCCCTTGTTTCGCTAATACCTGAAGGGACTTATCACTAGTGTGTCCCAATTTCATATGTCATAAGCTGGTAGTATCCTCCTCTGTGGTAATCGTAGCTGCCAGACCTTCTGTTACTGTCTTGCCCTTCAAGTAGTAAATGTTGTTTTACCTGACACCTCTCATCACCACCATGGACCCCTTCATGAACTTCAGAGTTGCATTCTCCAAGATCACCCTATAGCATGCTGCCTCTAAAGTTCCAAGTAAAATAATATTCTTCGTCAACTGCGGAACGAATCTCACTTCCTTCAGCTTTCTAGTCACCCCGTCATACATCTTGATTCAGACTGTTCCAATACTACCAATAGAGCATACATGATCATTACCCATGAGCACGACATCCCCTCTTTTCAACTCCTCAAAGCTGGAGAACCAATCCCTCCTAGGACAAATATGATATGTAGCACCCGAATCTAACATTTACTCCGTAGAGTCGGCATAACAAACTAACGGTAGTGTTAGGCATGAGTAGACTGAAGAATCTGAATCTGAATTATTACCACTAGCTTTGGAAACATTCACCTCAGAAGCTTGTACGTCTTTCTCCTTATTCTTCGTGGCTCGATCTTTCAACTTTGGGCATTCGTTCTTCCAATGTCCATCTTCTTTGCAAAAAGCACATTGATTCCTACCAACACTTCTATGGCTACCTCTCTGCTTCGACTTTGAGCGATTAAATAGACGGCGGTTTGGAGTATAGCCTCTCACTGCCAATGCATCTCTCGATGCCTTCTCAGATGGTTCACTATCACTCTTTCTCAACTCATAATTCACTAATGCTGAGGTCACCTCCTTGTAGCTGACAATGGTTCTACCATTGATCATAGTAAGGACAAAAGTACCATAATCATCCTATGGCAACAAACACAATAACAACATTGCCTTGTCTTTATCCTCTACTATGATATTCACATTGGCCATATCTGACAACAACTTTGTGAAGTTATTGACATGCTCTCTAATGAAAACTCCCCTCTTCATCTTGAATTGGCAAAACCTCTTCTTCAAATAAAGCTGATTCTCAATGCTCTTCATTAAGTACTTGTCATTGAGTGTTTCCTACAACCGTTTTACGGACGTCTCGTTCATTACATTATAGATCAAATCTGGCGTCAAGCATAACCTAATAACCCCACATGTTCTGCTGTTAACCTTCTTCCAAACCTTCTCCTCCATATCAGTGGGTTTCTCTTGTAATTTAAGAGTTTCCTCTAAATTCTGGGCATCCAACCCATCCATCACCTGACACCTCCACAAACTGAAGTTTATCTTGCCATCAAACTTCTGAACATCAATTTTAGTGTTATTGATGCTCAAACCCTGTATCGCCTTCGAAAAAGATGATCCCGATGTACTTGCTTCACCCATGTTGATAACCTAATCTCTTCAAATGAGAATCCTGTAGAGAATCCTCCAAACGAGCCCCAAGCCAAACCCGAAGCTCTGATACAACTTGTTGTACACAGCGGAATCCGAAAAGAAAACTACTAAAGTGAGATAAAATCACAACCAATAGGTAAAACAAGAACCAAACAATGCAAGACACTAAATTTATGTGGTTCGGTAATGTGCATACGTCCACCGGTCAAGGAGAGGATGGATTTTACTATTAGAGAGAGAGTACAAATAGAGATTACAAATTCACTCAAAACTCACAAATTAATCTCTCAAACAAAGCTCTCAAATCTCTCACTAAATCTCCCAATCACACAGCTCAAAAGTCTCTCTTTTATGTTTTTTTAGAGATAGAAACCTTAAACAAATCGTGTTTGTATTTATATCAAACACAAAACCCAAACAGATCAGGAAACCGAGCCCAAGCCCAAAAACGCGATCGACCGGCCAGAGGATAGAAAACTGACCCTGTAATCTAGCACACATTCGGTCGACCGCATGATCATGGTCGATCGACCGGCACACCTTCGGTCGACCGTATAGACATGGTCGGTCGACTGGCCAAAACAGGGTTCTAAGACCCTGTTTCTGTGCACGTTTCTGATCGACCGGACCAAGCCTGGCGGTCGACCAGACAGCACCCAAGTGCCTATCTGCTTTGTTTTTCCTGAATTTCGTCGCCGTTGCCGCCGTTTCTACAATAAAATGGTATAGGAATAGAAAATAACAACATTATGTCAAAATCATCCTTCTTCCCACCCATGGTGAATTATAAGCCATGACATAATAAGTAGTCTCGAACTTTCGTATGTGATTTTTTAATCATAATTAAACTAAATAAATTTGATAACAAGTTGAAATGGAATTTTAAATGCGGCCCCATTGCACACCTGCCAAAGAAAAGAAAAGAAACACAAAACTTGAAAAATTAGAAAAAATGTGTTCCAACAGATATTAAGTCTTAACCTAATGTCCCGAGCATCTAAACTAGAGTTGACAAGTTATATTAAAGATGAAGCAAAAAATCTAACATAGAAAAATGGATAAGCTTAATGTAGAACCCTAACACTTCATTTTATGGGGCTACATTCAAATGCGTATGAAACAAGTACTAGCGATGCATAGATGAGAGAAGATACCTGCGAGAACACTAGAAACAGTGAAAAGAAGCCGGTGAGAGAAATAACTAAAGAGAGAAATGTACATTATATTTGGGAAAGTTAAGGTGTAACCGTGTAAAGGAGTCATTTATCATCTAATCCCAATTGAGAAGTAGTCTATTGACTATAATAACACCCTCTCTCCCTCCATTGTTCAGTCCGAAATCTCAATATTTAATTTTAAAGGACTAAATAATCTGGCCTAATCCCATTTGAAATTTTGAACCAAAATGTTATTATTTTAGTTTAAAGGATAAATGGTTATTAACTCAAAATAATACTCAATCAAAACATGACCTAAACAAAACATGTTTAAAGATGGTATACATTGTTGCCAAACTCTATAAATTTTCTTTTTGAGTCGCGCTCCTACAAACCATAGGTGATAGGTGATATTTTGGCCTTGATATAAAAGTTGAGAATATTTTCTTTATTAGCTTGTTGATATATACTTTTTTAAGAATACTTGTTCATATATAATCGTTTGCATGAATATCATATTCATTTGTTGATTTGAATCACTCATTCCAATTGTTATGGTATTCCCACTCGCTCAAAATATAACTCCCCCATAAAGCAACTGACAAGCTTAGGCAAACACGACCCCCTATCCACTTAGCGACCCAAGTCCAAACAGAGGTCACAACTCCGCCGACTCGTTGACCCAATACCACCCGTGTCGACTCGAAGAGCAGGATCAGTCGCCTCTCTATTCAAGGACAACTCGCCTGAAGTCCACTAAACTATCTATCCGACACCTCGCAAAGGCAACTTAAAGGGCGGAACTTCTTATTCATCCCGAAGAATAATAATCGCCTCGGCTTCCCACCTCTGACAACATGTCAGCACCATAATTTTTATTGACATGTCCCATCATGACCCTAGCCCTGACAGTCTTCCTGACTTAACAACCAGCGTGCCCCTGCCATGCTCTCAATCACTTCCCAGAAAATACGGAGAGCTTATCTCCCATGACGAAGTGACTTCTCTTCCAGTTGCCAGCCGACACCTGTCAAGGAAAGGGTTGACTCAGCGTCCAGCCCACACCTTGCCACCGCCCTCTTGTGCATAGCAAAACATGACCACCATGCCTATCCGCCTCTTGATATATACATGTATGACCCTAACTTAGGGGTGCTGGCAAGCTGGCTCTCAAGAGCTCTAGCAATCTAACTCCTCCAGAGGGCACATTGGATAGAAAAAACACATGAGTTCTTTCCTTGACCTCCCCCTTCTCCACTCAAGCTCTTAATCTAACTTGATCGTTAGAGGAACCACGAGGGAACCGGTCCCCGTCCTCTCATGAGTTCTTCTTTGTCCGTGCAGCATGATCGGATACCCCAATTCAAGAACCAGGCATAAAGTCGGGAAAGGTGGCGTTTCCCTTTATCAATCTCCTTTGCCTCACTCTAAGCGAGGGGTGGAGCAAACCGATCCTCTCCTGGATCCGATTGACTGTGTGATCTTTGTCATCAACACCAATACACTTCATATTGGTGCTATGAATTTTCCACACTTACATGAAGTCATTTGACAGGTTCCACATATGCATTAATATCAACTTGTCATTCATTTTTTTGTAAAGTTTTGTGGACTTGCAAGTATCTCTCTTTTGACATTTACATATATAGTATTATTCAATAATTTACTCCTTTATATGTTTCACAAGGGAAATTGGTTGTTTTGATGATTAGTTTTTGATAATAACAAAAGGGGGGAGAATGTGCAAATTTGAAATTTGAAAGAGAGTTTTGTGAAAATTGAAAATTTATTTTGAGAACTTTTTGAATATGTACATGCATACGTGTATACGCAGGCATGTGTATTACTTATAAATTTGTACGTGTATGACGTGTGTACATCTATGTATGATCGTGATACTGGTGTGTATGTGCGTGCATGCAAATTAATTGCATTTAAATGACTTATTGTTTTGCCAACTTAAATTTGTGCTTAAATGATCCTAGTTGTATTTCGGTGCACTTAAATACCCTAAAATTTTCAAATATTACACGTATATCCAATTTCTCAAGACACGATAATTAAATTTAAATTTCATTCTTCTCTTTCTAGAAGTTTCCATTACTTTCATTTCTCCATCTCCTTCTCAAATTCAAAATTTCATGCATGATGTTTTTAAAAATTATATAATTTAAAGAAATCAAAATGCAACACAATGTAAGCTATGTAGTGTCATATCATAAATGATGATCAATAAACTATTATAAAATTTTTAAGGCCAATTTCAACTTTTATTTTAAATATAAAAAATATAATAATAATTTTTTAGATGCATAAAAAATAGTTTTTAATAAATTCTTATTCTTTTGATCATGTGCATTATGCCCATGCATTTTTACTACAAATTTTATAAATACACATTAAATGATTATATAACATAATTTACATGTGCCCGACTGAGAACTATTTTAGATAGAAGTTTAATATTGTTTGCACGTGCATTTGTATGTGCCAAATAATATATAATGAACTTAGCTAGCATAGTAAAAAGTTTTGAGGAATGAAGGACAATTTCTTCTTTCTATTGTAATTAGAATGGTAAATTTGTAATCTTACAAGAGATTTTTTTTTTCTTTTCTATTCTTTCTTTTCTTTTTTCTAGAACATTCTACATCATAAATGAGAATATGATTTGGACTCATATAATTAAATAATATAATCATGATATATGTTTGAAAAAAATATAAAATATTAAATGATACTAAGAGATTAAATATAAAATGAAGACTTTCTTTTTCAAATAATTATTAAATACTTTATTATTTTTAACAGTACAACTTTTTAAATCTCTTTATAAATTTCATTTTACTAGTACAATGCATGTGCTTCGCATGTGAACGTACATATTTTTAAGTTTTGTACTTTTTATTGAATAGTAAAATTATATGTTAATAAATAAAATTGTATAATAAGATTGCTTAAAAAGAAATGTATGAATTAAATATTATTGTGTAGTTATTTTAATTGAAGGTTTTTCTTATAGTGATTGTATAGTGCTAACCTTTTTTTAAATAAGTCCCCTCAATTTACAATTGTTCTTAAATGAGTCTGCCAAATTTATAAGTTCTTTTAAATATGCCCCTCCAACTTGAAAGTTGTTAGCTGAACTTTAAATTAACTAAGCTGCATTGATCTTGCTAGTTTTTCCTGATATTCTCATAGTTACACTTAATACCAGTAACATATTGTGATTGTTACTTCTCATTATAATTATTTAATAGGGTAAATTACCCCAAACCCTTATGAACTTTTAGCCCCTATCAACTTTGAAAATCACACTAAAGCCCTAATAACTTTTCTATTTCAAAGAAAACTCCTAATAACTTTCTAAATTTTGCAGATAACATCTATAAATTAGAACCAGAAAATGGCATGAAAAGGCATTTTGAAAGATATTAGGGGTTTGGTGTAATTTATCTAAAAGATATTGGGGATTTCTATAAAAGTTATTAGGGGTTTAGTGTGATTTTGAAAGTTCATAGAGTCTATTTACTACAAAATGATGAAAGTTCATGGGGATTTATGATAATTTACCTTATTTAATATCTAATTCTTAGTTCAAGAAATACTATTAAAATAATTATACTATCTATATACTATAAAATATTTATCAAATTTAATTTTTTAAATTATGATCTTAAATACTTTAGTATTATAAATACTTTCTAAATTTTTATTATACTATTATTTACAATTAATAGTGCTATTATTAATATTAAATACTTTTTTATAAAAGGTTAGTTTTCAAGCATTACTAAGTATAGATTATTCAATATCATGTAATAATCTTTAAGAAAATAATTATAAAAATTAAATTAAATTATTTATTTAATTTTTTTAACAATATAATACTAATAGTGTAATTCATAATTTATATAATATTATTAAAATAATTACATTTTCTATGTGATAAAATATTTACTCTGTTTATTTTATTGCTCATTGAATTATAGTATAATTCTTAATAGTATTTAGTAATACACTATTGTCTCTATGCTATTATTTTAATTATTTTATTATAATTCATACATAATTATTATAATACTAATTTAATTGGTTACTATTAATAATTGTGTATGCTTATTTTATCATATTATTATTAAACAATTAATAGTTATAATATTATTAATAATTATATTATTTAGGAAGGTGAAGAGGTGCTAAGTGGTTATATTTATTTAATGAATAATTAATTAGAGATAATGGCATAGTTAGAATTTATTAAAATTTGTGATGACAAAGAAACTAAAACTTTTAACACCCCAATCCTCTTTTTATAGAAGAATAGATTGAGAAAAATATATATTCTATACAAGTATTTTAGTTGATATTTAATAAATGAAAAGCTACATGCTCGAATAAGAATATCACAGTATTACATTTTAAAAAAAACTATATTTTAGATACTTTAGAGTATTTTTGAATTTAAGCTTTGGAATATAGATCTTAAAAACTCGATGGAAATGTAGTGTATTGAAATACAATTAGCTCTTTTATATAAAATTTAGCATAAATAAATATCTATTGCATGTGCGGTTATTCTAGTGTACTTAAAAATATGTATGTGTATGTGTGTGTACATCTATGTATGCTCATGACACTAGTACGTATGTATGTGCATGTGAGTTAATTATTGCATTTTACATGATTTTGTTTCACCAAGTTTGCACTTAAATGACTCCAGTTGTAAATCATTGCACTTAAATACCAAAACGTTTTTAATTGTTGTGAAAACGGCGAAGGAATTGTGAAAAACGTGAAGAATAACACAAAACAGACTCCACCACACTCTGGTGTGGTGTCTGCCATGGGTGTGGTAGAATCTATCCTGCACCACACCCACGACCATGGTTGTGGCAGAATCTGTCCTGCACCACACCCTCTGCCACACCTATGGTGCAGGGTGTGGCAGAATCTATCCTGCACCACACCCTCTGCCACACCCATGGTGTAGGGTGTGGCAGACTCGTTTTTAGAATCCTCCTTTGTTTGGGATTGTGTTTTATTATAAATAGGACCACGTTTTTTAGGGTTTCTTAAGGAGAGAAAAGGAGAGAATTAGCATTGTTTTGAGCACTTTGAGAGGGAGATATTGTGAGGGAGTTGAGAGCTTTGGTTAGGGTTATATTTGAGTAATTTTATGAGTTGTAACCCGTTGTATTTCTCCTCCATATAGTAAAATCTCCCCATCCTCTCCCTGTGGACGTAGGCAATTGCCGAACCACGTATATCTCTGTGTTTGGTTTGATTTGTCGTAATTGGTTTGGTTTGTGGAAGTGTGTGGCTTTCTTCTTCCGTGATCTCAAGTTCGTAGTGTGTGCGTGCAATGCTTCCGCATAGGCGCGCGACAATTGTTGCATGTTGACACCCCTAAAGTTTATAGCATTGATAAACCATTAGAGTAATAGTAGAATAATTTCATGTCACAACTCACATGATATTTGGGACTAATTTTTACGCTGAAGTTTCTCTAATTTAGATTAAATTGCCCCCTATATGTTATATGATACCTGTTTCTCCCCAGTTTGACTGAAAACTCTCTTTTTTACATTGTCTTCCCTTAGTTTCAACGTAGGCAACCAAAGTCAAGATGTTAAAGTTGTGCATCGGGACCTCCTCAATTTACCGTAAAGATGAAGTACTAGTTAAGAATCAAGCTAAATTACACTAGTTATCCTTCTCCTAGATCGAATTTTGACAATGCTCATAGCAATTGAGAATGCAATTACATTTTCCTTTTTAGGACATAACAGTTTTGGAGAAGTTGTAAAATTGAGATTTTTTTACTATTGGCATATTACTTATTTGGGTGGTGGTGGTGGGGGGGGGGGGGGGGGGGCGGTTGTATTTTGGACTTTTAGGAAAAATTATAATGTCGTTTACATTTATAAATAGAAAAGACTTTGGGGTATTTAAGTGTTGTCATGTACAATTAGAGTTACTTAAATAAGAATTGTTGGTAAAACAAAAGGCCATTTAGGTACAATTAATCCTAATAATATTAGAAGATGGGGAATCATATTCTTAGACAAGGCGATGTTCTAATTCATTGGATTATTAATCTGAAACCAACCTGATAAATCTCAGTATGGGTATAGCCTAATTGGTGATGATTATTTTGTGCTATTGTTCTCTAGTAAGTTTTTATAATTAGGTTTTTGCATCAAAACTATATTTACTTTCACCCAATTATTACTTACCATCTTTAAAGTTTTTTTGGATGAATAGCCTAATGATTGAGAGAGGAAAATGAAGGGAGAGCTTCAAGAGATGTGCAAGAAGATGGATAAGATGGAAGAGGAAATAAAGGAGCTTGCAAATGAAAATAATCATCTTAAATTTGAAAATCTTTTTTAATGAAAAAGGAGATGCAAGACATTAATAGGAGATTTCTATTTTGTAGTTTTGCATTTATTGTAATTGTCATAACTGTGTTTCTTATGTTTGTGATAGCTAAGAAACTACAGAATATATCTTAATTAGGCAATTAGAATGAAATTTTTTATTTTGTTTTATGATGAGCATTCAGTTGTTAGTGTCTATGTATTGTCATAAAATAAGAATTTTTATAATTTTTAAATGGATGGAAAATTAAAATTTTAGGCTGAAAATAACAAGGGTGCATTTGTCCTTTTCTTTTTAATTCCTATCCTATTATTTCTCTGTCCATAACCACTTCACCCACCTCCCTTGTTTCACGTTTACTAGGTGAATTGCACACGTGCAATGCACATGGTATACTTTTTAGATTTAGTTGAAATTGATAATTTAGTTTAGCCTAATTTGGAGCTTATATACATGTTTAAACAAACATATAATAGTGTAATTTTCAGATTTTGATTTTTCAATGTACAAAAGAATATAAATCAATACAATTTATTACACTTATTTCTAAATGAATATTTTCTCGTAAATGGGGTATCAAATTGTTAACGTTAGTATGTAGAAAGATCCTCTGACTTAGTTCTAAATATTTTCAGTGAAAATATAAATAAAAGTGTAATTTTACAATCGACGGTTAATTTTATTCCTCTTTATAATGATAAGTAAGGAATTGACATATGCATGTTATGCATAATTTTATACAATGTGACTAAAAGCAAGAACAATAATATCTATTTTAAACACAACTTTGCATTACAATACCAGTTTTTTGTCATAAATATGGAAGGAAAAATAGAAGAGAGAAATCTAATATGATAGAATACGACCAAATTAGATTTTGTTAAAGATCAAGTGAGAAATTAGTTGAAGAAAACTAACCCTTCTCAAATATTAGTTTTATCCTTTTCTATGATGTTTTCAACTCCAAAACTACCCTCTAAGTTCAACCTATTTACAAATGTAGGTGTGGAAGGCCTATCAACCGCATAATCCCTTAAATTGTGGATTAGAGAGCTAGATTTTAGGCTTTTCTATTTACAGTAGATGCCACGGAGCACCGAAGCTGTTGGCTTGAATCAATGAAAAATGTGAGTTTGCATTGAATTGATTGTCTATACTGTGGTGTTTGATGTTTTATGTCACCATTGCACTAAATAAGCACGTGTTTATGTCAT
Source organism: Asparagus kiusianus (assembly GCA_022839385.1). Classification (NCBI taxonomy): domain Eukaryota; kingdom Viridiplantae; phylum Streptophyta; class Magnoliopsida; order Asparagales; family Asparagaceae; genus Asparagus; species Asparagus kiusianus. The sequence goes on from BQKN01067422.1 coordinate 26,510, forward strand.
TATATTTCATGCCAAAGAATAACATGAACAGTGAATGCACCTGATAGAAGATACGTATACATAAACTCATGGTCGATCAAAGATGAACACATAAACTTATAGATGATCACATATGAACTCATAGATGATAAGAGATAAACTTTTCTTTTTTTCATATATACCACCTTTCCTTTTAAAAAATTGACATAACTACCATCTTATTAAGTTAAAATCTAACAATAACCTCCTGATATTTTCAGAAATGCAAGTACTTTCCACATTCACCACCTAAATTATGAAATATGTACGAAGTATAAACTCTGATGAGGCACATTTACAGAAATACAACTCAAATCACAAACATGCGATATTAATCAAAACATAGGCATCACATTGAAGAAAATCTTAAACAAACTATATAAGATGTTGCAAACCACCTTGATATTTAAGTTTTTGTATAAACATCACATAAAGTGTTTAGAATGTATATAGGTACCACCTTATAAATTTATATATATTAAAGATACCACATTAAATTTAAAGTATAACTTAATCTTAGATTCATGCCACCTTAAGCCAAAGCATTCAAATCATAAAATTTTTAAAAAAGAACAAATCAAAGCTTCCAAGTAGATTTTGTTGCATTTTTTTTCTTGCCCTTACTGCAATTGTTGTGCTGCCTCTCTTTGCCGTAGAAATACAAATATTACCCCTATTTCTTTTACTTGGTAAGTTGTAAACTTTGCTTATGTGCTCATGTGGTGTTTCTTCTAATAGAGTTGGTGAGCAGCTTGGTGTGTAGTTTTGTGTGGGTGTAAAGGCTTGTGAGACGTTGTTGGTTGTTGTAGAAGAAATCCGTAAAATAAGAAGAAAAATATAAGGTATCGTCACGATAGAGGCTTATTAGATATAAGATAATATTTACTTACCTGGCCACTTTTAAGAGAAGCTCTTTTGCTGGATTCTTGTGAACTCATATGGTTAGTACCCTATATCATAAATATAGAGATCTATGGTGTCAAATTCAAATTTAAAACAATAATTGGTGAAAATACATAAAAATAAAATGTATACCCTTTGAGACAACTATTATTCTTGGAAGATAGAAATACAATATGTTATGAGTAAGAATATGCAATATGAACAAATGGAGATATCCTAGCAAAGAGATATATGGTGAAATATATGCTGTTTTCAGCAAAAGTTGTCTTCATCGTAGATTCCATTAATCTTCAGTCGATTTACAGAAAATTACAATGAAAAATGAATAAAATTACAACTCTTGAGGAATTTAACACAGAAGCTGTTTATCAACTGCTGCTTTATGGGACTTTGCCTGTGCCGGGAGTGCTTTGGCTCGTGGACCACCGATTCGAAGATCGTGAGGTTGTTTTGAGATCCTTCCTTCGTTTATCGAAGTAGGGATTTGAAGCGAATATCTTATCAATGTAAGATGTTCACTCTTCCAAAGATCAAGTCTGAGCTTAGATCTCTAGGAGTCACCAAATGATGCTTGTCAAAGGGTGAAAATTCTCTCTTTCTTCCTCAAAATCTCCAAAAGCTCAAGTCTTTTCTGCTCTAATCTGCTCTCTGTCCTTTATTTCGTGTATAGAGGGGTATTTATAGGGGTAGAAGTGCACCACAGCGAAAATGGGGCGAAATAACTGATCAAGTAGCCTCTCTTTGACCGCAGCAGCCAACGCTGTCGCGGCTATTGGCGCGGCAGTATAGGCTGTCGCGGCCAAAGGAGCGGTTACAAGCACGTTTTCATCGTGCCTGAAACCGTTCTCCTACGACCTTTAACCACTTTTTTCGTGGTTTAACTTCTTGTCCACGTCAGCACACGTTCTATTTCTGATATTTCACCACGTGGACTTCAAAAACTATCGTATAACTGCCTCGTAACCGCCACAGAACCCCTCTACAGTAGCCGTGGCAAGGTTGACTGCCGCGCTGTAGCCGCGGCACCATATGCTGCCACGCTACAGCCGCGGCACCACAAGTCGCCGCGCCTTAGCCGCGGCGCCATCAGTTGCCGCGCTTCAGCCACGGCACCATGGGCCATGTGCACATGTCGTTTTGTTGAGTTGTTTCCTTTAAATGATCTCTTCTGGTATTTGGATATCTGTGAGCATTTTTTTGACGCCTACATATGCAATGATATATAAACTAACACAAGGGTAAAATAAATAAACTACAAATATGATAGGGCAATATGAAGAGTAATACACAAAGGCGATATAGGATATGAATACAAGAATAAGTACGTCAATGCAATCACAAACAAAAGATATGTTCAAAGAGTTCGGTCCTCACGACCTACGTCTCCGCTCCTCACGTCGAGGAGATCTCTACTATCACAACCGGGCTTTCTGCGCTCACCCGAATAACGTTTACACCTCACACTCGGTTTTCTAGCTAACCGAAAACTCTACAAACTCACACTATCACAATCGGGTTTTCTACGCTCATCCGAATAACGTTTACACCTCACAATACGGTTTTCTAGCTAACTGAAAACTCTACAATCTCACACCCTTATAATCACACTTTACACTCTCTCAAGTGTTGGTCTCTAGCTTGTGTCTCTCTCAAGTGTTAGGAATTACAACCTCTCTCTAGGCACTGTTACCTACCCTACTCCTCTTAGCATGACCCCCTCTCTCATCACACACTCCTCTCAGTGTACAAGTGTATTACAAAGTGATCTACACAATTAGGCATGAATACAACAATGGTTTGTTCTCTAGAATGGACGAGAACTCAATTAAGCTCACTCTCAATTGTTACAACTCCCCACAACCAATTATACAATGCATGCAAATACAATAAGCTCAATGGTTGTGTGTGTAAGCAATGAGAAAATCAATCATAAACTCAATATAAATCCAAGCTTGATAAAAATGATAAATAACAAATAATTAATATAAAGCTAGTATTGAGTTTAGAAATTCTTCTCTGAAGAAACAAGATGGAGAGATGGATTAAAATGAAGCTCAAACAATGTAGATGATCTCCTCCACTTGTAAGAAACTTCTTCACAAACAAACTCTTTTAAAACACACTAAACAAACTTTAATACCCTTGTTAAACTTGTTTAAAACATTTCTTGGATGATTTAAGAACTGAGGTATAAGGGGATATTTATATGAAACCCCAAAGCCAAGAGAAAGCTAAGAAAAGACCAAAAAACAAACCCAAAAATAGCTACTGGAAATAACCATTGGAAGCCAACGGTAACTTCGACGGTAGACCGTTGAAAACGCGCGGTTGATCGCAAGCAGCTCAGAAACAAAATCTGGGCTCAGGACAACAATCGGTCGATCGTGACGGTCGACCGCAAAACTTTCTGGACTTCATCCGGTCGACCGTCATGGTCGACCGTCATGGTCAACCGTGAGCCACTGAAAAACATACTAAGTCTCTGGACTCAAGACGATCGATCGTGGCGGTCGACCGCAAACTGATACATGACAAAACTCAAGTTTGAAACAGTTTTCTGATTTTGAAACCTTGTTTAAAAATATCAAACAAATTTAGAAAATTGTAAAACTTTGGGAAATGATTGTAGACATGATAATACACATGCTACAAAAAAACTGGTTTTCAAAAAGCATCTCTCAAATGAGAAATCTCCTCATTTTATAAAATAGTCCAATACATGTAAATGAAAAAACACTTGTTTTTGACATTGGATATAAACCATGTTTTGAAACTCTATAAACTGATTTTATAGACTTAAAGAAAGATATAAACTATTGTTATGAAGTCTATAAACAATGAATACAATATTTTCACAAATATAATAGAATATGAAACATATGAGTATGTATATGAATATATATATTTGTTTCATATCTATGAAATTAAACCAAAACAACTTATCCACATAGAAAACGAACATGTATAAATAATTTTTGGAATTTGTTTGTAAAAACTTTGTTTGTGGATAAAACCAAAAACCAAGATGTGTGTGTGTGTGTGTGTGTGTGTGTGTGTGTGTGTGTATGTGTGTACATAGAAACCAATAAAATGTATGTGTATATGATTGAGTTTAAAGTACTTAACACACATAATATAAACTCCTAAACTAGATTACCCAAGCTATAGGTCTTCAATAAGCTCGACTTGGTACACTTGCGGATGAAGCTTGAACTTGGATCTTCAAATTGAATTGCGTAGCTTCACTCTACTATTCCGCCAACCTCCATTGGATTTGATCGTGAATGCTCGATTCCATCCATCATCCAACATATTGTTTGTCTATAATAAATAGATAAACATAAACACTAGACAAACAACATTAGTCGTAAAATATTTGTTAAATATCATCAAAACAAGAAGGCTAACAACCTCGTCTAATCTCGAGCTTGCCTGCACAACGTTTGAGCTCATGTGAAGGAGCTCGACCTCGCCTAATCTTCAACCTCGATCTCTCCTGACGATCTTCTCAAGCTCGCCTGACAAGTTTGGATTCACACCCAAATCCAATACGTCTTTCTTTCTTAATATAACTATGATTTGGTATATTTAAATTATTAGAAGTTGAAAAGATTAAGAAAAAACCCTTCGACTTCCTCTCTGCCCTCTCCTCTCTTTTTTTTCTCTACAGTCTGCGCATCAGATTCTCATTGTCTTCGATCCTTCAACCATGGATAATCCTTTGGACCAAAATCAATCAGTGTTAGAGCAATCCTTGCAACGCCAGCCTTCAACTTCAGATTTGGTGATGCAATCGATCGAACTGGAGGTATCACGCTTTTTTATTATTAGTAGATTTTGTCTTTCACCATGTAATGTAATATGAATCTTTTTTCTTATAGAAAATCCGGAGTTTTTTTTTCAAGAAAATTGAATAATTAGATCTTCATATGGGTATGGTTTCTAGGCTAGTTATCTCAAGATTAGTGTTTTCTTCCTTCTATGAAAACCTCTGCTTAGATCGATCATGTTTATTAGTGGTTATAGATTTCAATATAGTGCTAGTTAAGGGCTGTGCCAATGCTTGTGGAAACAAATTAGATAAATGAGAAAGAAATACTAGAAGATTAAAGAGTGATGCAATTAATTTTTTCTATCCTTGACTCCCTTCCTGAAATTGAAATATGTGAGTTTTATATTATAGAATGATTATGCATTATTTATTTAATTAGTTGTCACGTTTGTTACAAGGAGGTAAGTTTAATTTAATTTAATTTTTTTGTTATTTATAGGTTCTTGTTCCATCGGTGGGAAATCCTAATGTCGACACAACTACAAATCAAGTGAATGTCGATTCCTCTTCTCGTAAAATCCAACCTAAAAGGTAGTCTATAAATCAAAGATCGGAGGTATGGACTCATTTCACTAAATTTCAGGATAAGAACGGTTATCCTAAGGCAAAGTGCAATTACTATAAGAAGGAATATTTTGCTCATGCAAAAAAAAGGCACTACATCTTTGCACAGTCACTTGGAAATTTGTTAAAAATATCCACTTAATATTCACAGTCGGCAGAAACTATTGAGTTCACAATGTGATTGGGGTAGTAGTGAGAAGAGGGGTGTTTGCGTCGGGAACAAGTTTCATTGCAGCTTCCATTATAATCATTTTGATGGAAACAAAAGAGTGAGTCTTATACTTGTAAAACTTCTCTTTACAACAAAAAAAAATTGGGGGTGCTCCCTAGAAACACACGTAGAAACTCTTACTTAGTAGCTTCTACTTGCGTGGGATCTTTGACTATACCGGGGATGCATAATCCGTAGACTACCGATTCAACGATTCAAGTTGGACGTGAAGAAGGTTTGATATTGATGTTTCGACTTGGAAACAAGAACAAAAGTAAATATCTTAGGAAAGTAAGATAAATACTCTTCTCAAGATCAAATCAAAGTTTGAAATTGAGGAAACACCGAAGGGCTCTTGAAATTGCTTGAGAGTGGTGAATGTAGGCGTCAAAAAATGCTCATAGATATCCAAACACAACTCAAGGATGAGAAGAGAACGATGTGCATGCAACGACAAATTACACCAACAAACAGCCCATGGTGGCGCGCCTTAGGCGCGGCAGCCCATGGTGGCACGCCTTAAGCGCGACAGCTCATGGTGGTGTGCCTAAGGCGTGGCAGTCTATGGTGACGCGCAAATTACAGGGGGTGCCGCGGCGGTTACAAAGCAGTTAAACCACGAAAAAAGTGGTTAAAAGTCGTGGGAGAACAGTTTCAAGCACGATGAGACGTGGTTGTAACCGCTCCTTTGGCCGTGGCAGTCCACACTGACGCGCCAATAGCCACGGCAGTGTTGACTGGCACGGTCAAAGAGACATCATGTGGTCAGTTATTTCATCCCCGTTTCCACTGTTGTGCACTCCTACCCCTATAAATACCTTCCTAGACACGAAGCAAAGGACAAAGAGCAGATTGGAGCAAAGAGACTTGAGCTTTTGGTGAATTAGAGCAAGAGAGAGAGTCTTCATTCTTCACAAACATCCTCAAGAAGCTTTTGGTGATTCCTAGAGATCTAAGCTCTGACTTGATCTTTAGAAGAGTGAACATCTTACATCGATAACATATTCGCTTTAAATTTTTACTTTGATAAACGAAGGAAGAATCCCCAAAACCTTCACGATTCAACCAGAATTTATGAATCGGTGGTCCACGGGCTAACGTACTCCCGGCACAGGCAAAAATCCCGCGCAAGCAGCGATCCAAACAACGATCCTGCGTTTGTTTCTAAGGAGCTTGTAATTTGATTTTTTTTGTTATAAAGAGTAGTTTTACAAAGTACGAAGCTCACTCTTTTGTATTCATTGTAATCGATAAACAGTTATAATAAATTCTACAACAGAACTTGTTCCTGACGCAAACAAACTGGCGACTACAGTGGGAGCTAACGGTCTCGCTTCCGAGACCGTCGTGTCGTAGCCGATCAAGATTCCAGTTGAATCCACGGTCGAGTACGAGTTCGACCAAATCAAGTTTGAGGAATATCTCTCATCATTCCCTTCAAGATCTTCATTGTCTCGCAAGTATAAGAGGATCTCATTATTGAAGAAGGCTTACATGCCAAAGAAGGCCCAAGGTGAAGACTCTCACCCAATCGTTGCCGAGGCCTCCCCTCGCAACATTATCCCGATGACCCCCAAAGCCGGAAGCTCTGCTCATAATGATTCCTCCCTAATTAAGGAATCGTTTGATCGAAGTTCGCCAACTCTGACGAAGAGGGCTCGTCAGAGGCAACGCCAACGTCTCGCTCGTCAAATGGCTAAGGTCTTGGAACAAATCGACGGGGTTCGTTGCTACACGAACCTAGAGTCAAGAAAACATCAAGTGGTCCAGTCGTCCCAACGACAAACCACCCACATCTCTGCACAACTCACGACGGAGGAATGGACTCTCGTCAAAAGAACTAGTTCGACTCTCAAAGAACGCATACAAAAGCGTAGGGCAAACGCCGTTCGCACCCGTGCTCTTTTACAACAAAGACGAGAAGGGAAGAAGGAAACAGTGTCTAAGGAAGCACAAAAAACTCACAAAGTTTGGATCCCTAAATCCAAACTCGTACAAGAATTGGATCAGCATGACCCATCTTTCAACCGCGACAGTGTACACTGCCACGAAAAATCCTTCGACCGTGGCAGTTTTCACTGCCGCAGCATAGCTTCCAACCACGGCAGTCTCCACTGCCGCGGCGCATCCTTTGACCGCGATGGTTACTCCTGCCGCGGTCAAGAAGAAGCTCCCGGGAATTCCCCTTCAGCCCCGTCAACATCCGTTCATGGTCTGTCTACTGCAACCATATATGTTCCATCACCAAGGAAGTTGTGGGTCAATCCCGACTTGTCAATGGTGTATCGCATTGGTCCTTTACCTGATGATCGAGGTAGAATTCTAGTCAAAGAACGTTTGGGTCCGGTGAGTGAACCCTAAATAGATTCTTACACTGGGGGTAGTAAATATCCTCCTATCAAGTCAAAACAACTCCAGGATGGAAAACCTCAATTTCTATCCGTTCGGGAGTTCGTAACAAAACTCAAGAGCCCGTTAAGACTCTGCACCCGCAAGGGGATGGTTCTAAACGTGTGACTCCTGACATAACCTTGGATCACTCGAAGGCAACAATAAATTGTTCTGGGAATGCCAACAAAGCTTTACACCCCAAGAAGAAAACGTGTTCGTCAAAAGACATTGTTATACCTGGGGGTCATACCAACAGACGATAGGATTTTTCGGCAATTATACCGATGAATCGTACTATCAAGCTGGAGGTGTGAATAAATTTCAAAACAGAATTGTCCGAGAAATGAACTCTTATTGTTCCTGTGCACGACTCATTAGAGCAGTACTATCAGAATGTGGCTACTCTAAACGAGGAGTCATCCCACAAAGAGCCTCAATACTCCCGAAACTTTTCACCGAAATATCGAAGTCCAAGCCGAGACATTTCCGTAAGAGAAAATCAGCTGTCCAAGATGACGAATTCCCTAAAGTCACCATCAACATGGCTGATAAAGGAAAATCTAAGCGGCATTCAAGTGAATAAAATCCTGACTTTTTCCCGGAAGGAAAAGTCAATTCAAGAATTGCTCAACGGATGTCTCGACTCCAGTTAAGAGCCATCAGACGTAGGGATTACAAGAAAATGCATGAACGAATGTCCTCAGAAGATGAACTTTCAGACACTTGTTCTGTGATTGCTTCGGATGATACAATATCTAGCACAGGGCAAGCCAGAGAAGTGTTCACAATCACTCCTGATCAATTTGCTCAAATACTTCAAGAAGCTCTAGCCAAGCAACATGAAGAAATTAGAGCTGAGATGAAAACGGATATGGAGTTGGCTATCCAACAAATGAGAGAATTGCTAGCTCAACGACCTCAACCTCCTGAATCCAGTCAGCGAGCTGAACCCAGCCGCCACACTCAGAATGTTATAGATGATAGCGATCCAGAAGTGGATGAAGTCATTATGACTGATACACCTCCCAATGACAATAACACTGGGGGTGGTTCAACGGATCCTCCCAATAATAATATTAAGGGTGGTTCAATTGCACCTCTTAATAACACTGGGGGTGGCCCAATTATTTCCGCTCAACATCACTCAAAGAGAGATGAAGATAAGGACAAGAAAATACAAGACCTTGAAAACAAAGTTAATGCTTTGATGTCCGCTCAGGAAATAAAGAAGACGGGTATTCTGTGTCCCTATCCAAGAGAATGGGATTCAATACCGTACCCGACAAAATTCAATCTGGTTAACTTCACACCATTTGATGGGAAGGGCTCGCCTACTCAACACTTGATTTATTTCAAGTCTTATTTGGGATTGATCTCTGGAAACGAGGATTTGATGGTCTGGTCATTCATTTTCACCCTTCGTGGGCCCGCCTTCGATTGGTACCGATGTCTCAAGCCAGGGAGCATCAATTGCTGGGATGACATGGAAAGTTTATTCCTCAGTAATTTCTTCGATGATGACACCGAAGTGTCAATCGGAACCCTTCTGGATGAAAAGCAAAAGACGGAGAGTCAGTCGACAATTTTGTTAAACGCTTTCGTAACAAGGCAATGAATTGTTTTCCCTGATTCCGATAAGTATACGAGTATAAACTGCTTCTCCATGCACTCTAAAGTGTATACGAGTATAAACTGTTTCCCGAACCTCCGACTGATATAAGAGGTTAAAAATTGCTTCCTTAAATTGTGCACTCCAGTAATGTAACCAAATGTGATTAGACTCAGGTTCACCTAAAAGCTGGGGGTGGATACGAGGTTATCATGGTTAAATACGAAGGCAGGAATCAAGACCTAATTCTATATCAAGAACAGCAATATTGTTCACAAACGAGAAGTTCCTAAAAAAAGTACTATTCCTAGTACATTCAGGATAACTTATTTAACGGGAAGTTCCTAGAGAATGCTATATATGGTATTCTTAAGGATAACCCGAAACTAATTGATTATTCAAGGTAAAAAAAATCATCTGAATAATCCACTCTTAATCATGATAAAAATGATTAAGAACCTCCCGCTGTGGCTATTTAATCATGTCCAAAATGATTAAAACCCTCATACTGTGATTTTCAGAGTTCTCTTTCATTGAGATGAGATTCAACGACTTCATCAAGTCGATCTTCCCTCACAAAACTCTGAAGTCCTTTAAGAATGAAGCATGTCCTATTTGTTTTTCTCCTCTCCGATTCTTGGTTGGTTTCAATCGTTGGGATCAATTCCGCCAACTCCTATTATTATTTTTCAAGCACTCTTTCATTGAGATGAGATTCAATAACCTCATAGGGTCAGTCTTTCCTCACGAAACTCCCACGATCTAATTATGGAGTGCTTGATGATTCATAGTCCTCCTCCATAAAATCCCTCACCGATCAAATCAATTGATGGTGGGTCCACCAAAATGCTTCGTGGTTAAATCCATCCAAACTCTCGTTGTGTCCAAATCTTTAACACTCCTACTGTTGAGCTCTGACACATCACCCAAAATTTCAATCCATGAAAACTGGCAATCCTATTTGGTCAAACCTTTAAATAGTTAGGACCAAAGTCAGAATCCCCTCTCGATTCCTTCCATGAACGAGAGGTCCACAAATTGAGCGATCAAACCTTTAAACAGTTAGGATCATATCAAACTCCCACATGGTCTCACCTTTAAACAGTTAGGACCAAAATTCCTTCCATGAACGAGAGGTCCACAAATTGAGCGATCAAACCTTTAAACAGTTAGGATCGTATCAAACTCCCACATAGTCAAACCTTTAAACAGTTAGGACCAAAGCCAGAATCTCCTCTCGATTCCTTCCATGAACGAGAGGTCTACAAATTAAGCGATCAAACCTTTAAACAGTTAGGATCGTATCAAACTCCCATATGGTCAAACCTTTAAACAGTTAGAACCAAAGCCAGAATCCCCTCTCGATTCCTTCCATGAACGAGAGGTCCACAAATTGAGCGATCAAACTTTTAAACAGCTAGGATCATATCAAACCCCCACTCGGTCAAACTTTTAAATAGTTAGGACCAAAATCGGAATCACCTCTCGATAAATGAAATGTTTCCACACATTCTCCTCTCGGCCAAACCTTTAAACAGTTAGGGCCGAAGTTAGAATTCCATCTCGATAAACGAGAAATTATCTTTTAGATTGGATAATCAAACCTTATGATAGTTAGGATTATTCAAACCAATCCAGATTCTCTAAGTGGAGATCCTACTTTGAGTTTTTTTTGCACCAGGAGATAGAATATAAAATTCTTCCTCTCCGATTTTGGGTTTATCTCTACCAACAAAAAAGAGACCAGGAGATAGAATATAAAATTCTTCCTCTCCGATTTCGGGTTCATCTCTACAACAAAAAAAGAGACTAGGAGATAGAATATAAAATTCTTCCTCTCCAGGATCGGGTTCATCTCTACCAACAAAAAAAGAGACCAAAATACTCTAATAGGTACATGAGTCTAAACTGTTTTCCTACCCTCAACAGGAAATTTCTGGAGAATATCACTCAAAATATTCTTAAGGATAACCTGACTACCTCCCAATGGGTATATAAGGTTAAACTATTTCCCGAACACTCCGATAAGGTATATGAGTATAAACTATTCCTCAATTCTATAACGACAGCTTTAGTTCAAAACTTTGACAATGGCCACGCGATAAACACAGCACCGGAAGAATTTTAGCTATTCTACAAAGCGCTGAGTAGACTAAAAGATGAAGAAGTCAGGAATTGAAGCTGTTCATAGATTATCCCATGTAATCTCCTCAACAAAGTACTGAAGAAATTGCAAGGAAGATCTATCTTATCTAAAGTGTCCCGGACTCCTCTATAAAAGAATGAGTCTGAGATACTTTGGAGGGGGTATCTGTAGGCATCAAAAAATGCTCATAGATATCCAAACACAACTCAAGGATGAGAAGAGAACGATGTGCATGCAACGACAAATTACACCAACAAACAGCCCATGGTGGCGCGCCTTAGGTACGGCAGCCCATGGTGATGCGCCTTAGGCGCGACAGCTCATGGTGGCGCGCCTTAGGCGCGGCAGTCTATGGTGACGCGCAAATTACAGGGGGTGCCGCGGCGGTCACAAAGCAGTTATACGATAATTTTTTAAAAGTCCACGTGACGGCATATCAGAAATAGAATGTGTGCTAACGTGGACAAGCAGATAAACCACGAAAAAAGTGGTTAAAAGTCATGGGAGAACAGTTTCAAGCACGATGCGACGTGGTTGTAACCGCTCCTTTGGCCGCGGCAGTCCACACTGACGCGCCAATAGCCGCGGCAGTGTTGACTGGTGCGGCCAAAGAGACGTCATGTGGTCAGTTATTTCATCCCCGTTTCCACTATTATGTACTCCTACCCCTATAAATACCTCCCTAGACATGAAGCAAAGGACAAAGAGCAGATTGGAGCAAAGAGACTTGAGCTTTTGGTGAATTGGAGCAAGAGAGAGAGTCTTCATTCTTCACAAATATCCTCAAGAAGCTTTTGGCGATTCCTAGAGATCTAAGCTCTGACTTGATCTTTAGAAGAGTGAACATCTTACATCGATAAGATATTCGCTTTAAATTCTTACTTTGATAAACGAAGGAAGAATTCCCAAAACCTTCACGATTCAACCAGAATCTGTGAATCGGTGGTCCACGGGCTAACGCACCCCCGGCACAGGCAAAAATCCCGCGCAAGCAGCGATCCAAACAACGATCCTGTGTTTGTTTCTAAGGAGCTTGTAATTTGATTTTTTTTGTTGTAAAGAGTAGTTTTACAAAGTACAAAGCTCACTCTTTTGTATTCATTGTAATCGATAAATAGTTATAATGAATTCTACAACAGAACTTGTTCCTGACGCAAACAGTGAAGACCCTCTCTTCTGTGCTCAAAGTTTGCCAAAAGCTCATCTCTGCTTTTAGATATTCATCCGCTCTCCTTCACAAGTGCGTAAGGGAGGTATGTTTAGCCTTTGGAAACCATAACTGTCGAAAGGGAGTTGAAACAATTGATGAACATCTTCTCCTTTAGGCGAGACAATGTTTACTGTCTTGGCCAAAGGGGTGGTTCCAGTCCAGTTTGTAACCACCGTCCACTCTCTTAAATTGCATTAAATACCCCATTTCTCAAGGGTAGTAGGCGTCTCTCCCGTCTAAAACTGTCCATGCACGTTTCCCAACAGTTATGGAGCCAAGTGGACTCCACAAAAACTCGCAAAACCGTTAGAGGACATAGGCTAGCTACCGTCTCGCTATAGGCGAGGCAGTTATGCCATCTCACAATGCGAGAAAGTGTACACTGTCTCCTATGTGAGACAGTGTATACTTTCTCACTAACATGAGACAATCCCAAATTTTCTTCGAGTGCTATTTTGCTATCTCATATTCTTCCTTTTGCATCGGATGATCTCCCCTGACCTAGATGATGGCGTTCTTCATATTCTATACATCTTGAGCTGTGTTTGGAACCCATAGGTAATTTTTGATGTCTATAGATAGTCCCTCTAAAGTCTTCAGCTTTCTCAGTATTTTATCGAGGAGTCTGAAATACTTTGGACAAGATAGACCCTGCTTTCAATCTTTTCACTATTTTATCAAGGAGACTAAGTAAGAGGACCCGTAAATATCTTTAGCTTCTTGACTTCTTTAGCATTTAGCTTACTCAGTATTTTATCGAGCAGTCTGAAATACTTTTGGTACTATAACGTTGCCTTCAGTTTTTAGCTTCCTCAGTATTTTATCGGGTAGTCTGAAATACTTCCGATAATGTGATGTCATTGACTATTATTGATATCTGGAACTAAAATTGATGTGCTGATATTTAAGAATTTGAATTAGCTCGTATCGTTGAGTTGACATTGAACTGATCATCTTTGCTAGAAATAGAACTATCCTGAGCCTAATTTTGGTGAAATTACTAGAGCGTTGCCAGACATTGACTTTTGCCACGGTGTAAACATAGTTTATACTCATACGTAGATAGAGTCTACACAGTTTAAGCTCTTAAGGCACTGGAGCGTGGAGGAACAATTTATACTCGTATACTCATCGGAGTTCAAGGAGTAGTTTAACCTCGTATACCAGTCGGAGGATCACGGAGAAGCAGTTTATACTCATATACTTATCGGAGTTCAGGGAACAGTTTAACCTCGTATACCAGTCGGAGGATCACAGAGAAGCAGTTTATACTCATATACTCATCGGAGTTTAGTAAATGTATCCAAAATGAGTAGATGATGCAATGAAAATATGCATTGGAGGCACACTGATTTGACCCTTCGTGCTAGACAATTTTAATTGTCTCACATTTGGAAGACAGTTTACGCTATCTCGCCATGTAAGACAGCATCGACTGTCTCGCATGAAGGCAGCGACTCGGGCTGGATTTCTTTTTAAGTCCGGTTTTTGGTCTTTCGGGCCACCCGCCTTCTCAAGTTCAAAATCTTCTTAACTCCACTATAAAATATTTTCCAAACCCTTTTCTTCTCTAATTGCTTCATATTCGGCCAAATAGAGATCTCTACTTAGGGTTTCAAAGTTGTTCTTCAAGGTTTGATCTTGTGCCCTTCGTGTTTTCTCCCTCTGCACTGATGTCCTCTGATCCATGATCAAGGCTGAGTCTAAGGCTTGGGTATCGGGTTGTTTTGAGCTTTTTTCAAGATTTCCTCACAAAACCCTTACTTTTTTTGTAGGATTTCGGTCAAAATCTCATCTTTTATCATGTCTCCCAAGAGATCTCGTGTCCTGAGGAGTAGATCAGCTAGCCAACCATCTGAGAGAGAGGAGGCCACTGTTGCATCTTTTGGAGGTGAGCTTTTACTTGTTTTGTTGATTCAAAAGTTAGAATTTTGAACATGTATCCTCGTTTGTTCTCCTTTGTGAGGCATTCGAGAAGAGCCGATATCCTCCTTTGTGAAGATCGATGCTTAATAGACATGTTTTACTTGGTCATAACACGTTCAAAGGTGAATAAATGGGTTTTACACTGTCTCGTTGCTTACGAGTAAGAGTAAACTATCTCACAGCGTTCGAGACAGCATACACTGTCTCGCATATGCGTGACAGTTGTGGCTGTCTCGCAAGATGTGAGATAATGCCCTTGTCTCATAAATGTTGTAAGACAATTTTAACCCCTTTTTTGCCTTAGAATCGTTGTTCAACTGCATCTAACAAATCCTATTTTGTTCATCGCAGTTGATTTCCCGCCAACAGTGTTTTCTCCCCGTGTGGTGAGTGGTCAAAGTGGCTTTGCTTATGCCTCTGCTGATGAGATGTCTATCGTTGATGAGGCTCCTCAGTTTGATGTGAATGGGCCTGAAGAGATCCTCAAGCTCATGTGTGAGGGAAGTCATCATACACTACAATGGTTGATCACCGATGCACCGCTTACAAAGGACTTGGACACCACTCAGCCTCTGAGGAAGCCCCACTACTTGTTCGGTGATTCTGTTGAGGATTCAAACGTTCTTGCATGTGGCCGGGAGCAGTGGCTTAATGAATATGACTGGAACAGTAGATTCCTCCCTCTAATTCCTCATCATTACACGCCGACACACTTGAGGAAATTGGCAGTGACACGAGAAATATCATGGCATCTAACCGAGGACCAAGAATAGGTCCACTGACCCCGAGCCCTAGTGATAGGAATTTTTTATCTGTGGGCTTCATCCCCATGTATTGGGGAAAGATGAGGTACCACAGAATGAGCTATTGACTAGATCCAATACCGTGAAGAATCGCCTCGTGAGGTTGGGCAGAGAGTTTCTCGTCAAAGGTTTCAGATGTTACGGCTGGGTCCACTTATCAGCTAATAAATGGTGGAAAAGAATGGCAAGCTACATACTTAGGCGATGGGGCATGGTGCTGATTGAAAAGGGGTTATATATGCCCATTCGTGCCAGCATGTATGGTATCCCCATCAGTGTGAACCACTTCTTTGCGCTGCTTGAAACTTACAATCCTAACACCAACACTTTCCTCACCAAGAACGAAGAGTTGGGGTTGCCTTTCTATAAAATGATGAAGGTATCAGGGCTACCAATAGGGGAAGATTGTAGGCAAATAAAATTGCCTTTATCCCTAACAGAGAAATTCAGAAGTTTGCATGTAAGAACATTACCAAAAATAGTAAAAATTTGGTGAAACAGATAGTAGCAAACCAAACTTTGGTCGGTTTGGTCAGCCCCATCTCACCGAGATAGTCGATTTCATATATAATTCATCTAATTCTGACATACACTTTGAAAGTTATGACCCGTTCTTCGCAGCAAGTTATGTTCCTCGACGCCTGAACTTCTCCTGCAAGGCTAGGGCTCGCTTGAACCAAGCCATGTCTACTTGTTCACCTTAAGTTCTCTTGAAAGCTGAAGTTCACCTATAAAGGAATGAACTTCGCCTAGATGGTGAACTTCACCTAAATAGTGAAGCTCGCCTGCTATGCTAAGTTCTCCTGACAACTTAGCTTGCCTGAACGTATTGAGCTTTGCCTGATAGCTTCGCCTACAAGGTTCGCCAACATGCTCCAACCTCACCTACTAAAGTGAAGCTCACATGAACCTCTCCAAACTCACCTGAATGCTTGACTTCACAGGTGAACAGAAGTTCGCGTAAGCATTAGACTTCGCCTAGAAAGAACTAAGCTCGCCTGAATGCTTAGTTCGCTAGCTCGCAAGTTAGCTAAGCTCGCCTGAATGCATCACTCGCCAGCACGAGTCAAGATCGCTCGCAGGAGGTTTGCTCGTACGATCTAAGCTCCCCAACAAGGTTTAAGTTTGCCTGAACGCTTAAGGGGTTCGCATGTCAACCTCACCTGTTCGCCTAGCTTGCCTGTAAGCTCGCCTGGCTCGCCAACTTTGCCTGCAAGCTCGCCAAGCTCACCAACTTCACCTATAAGCTCACCTAGATCACCAACTTCAACTGCAAGCTCGCTAGGCTCATCAACCTCACCTGAAAGCTCGCTAACCTCGCCTGCAAGCTCGCCAAGCTCTCTTGAGTAGTTAAAAACCACTTACTTGAATTGTGAGAGTGGTTACGCCCACTTTCCATGTTCTAAGGGGTTGGTTACAATCTTTCTCAGCTATAAATAGTCATATTCGGCTAAAAGAAAAGGGGTGAGGGTATTGACGTGGACATTGGAGAGAGCATTAAATCTCCTTTGTGCATTCTGCTTTCAAGTACCTTAGCTCGGGTATTCAAACTCTGATAAAGCTTCTACCATACTATGAAGCTTATTGGTAGTCTTGTTCAAATCCTCAGGAGAAGAGGACCGAACTTTGAGATCTTGGCATACTCGGCCTACAAGCAATCAAGCACTTGTTCGGCCTTCAAACTCATCCAACCAAACTTCACTTTACGGGCGAAGTTCTCAAACCTAGCAAACTGCCTAAATCTGGCGAACCCAGCAATTCATGCGGCCTTCGCTTTCAAGTAGTCAATACTGATGAACTTCACAAATATAGCGAAGTAAGCACATCAGGCGAACTTCGTATTACAGGCGAAGGTCATTATGCAGGCGAACCTCACCAGGCTCGTCTGACTATTCAACCTCGTATGTAGGTGAGTCGTCGCCAGAAAGTCAATGCAACAGCTCGCCAGACAAGCAAATCTCACCTGAATGAACGAGTAGCTGAGCCTCGCTAGCAGACTCAAGTTTTCCAAACAAGCGAGCCTCGCCAGACTAGGTAGCCTCGCCTGTCAAGAGAGCTCGCCAGAAATCAACACTTGGTGATTTTTCTAAGTATTCTTCCAATTGTTCTTGTGAGCCTTCTTTGCATAAATTCTCAGCTGATCCTTCTGATGCTGGGGGTTGTCATCTTCAACCTACAAGGGATCTTAGAGAGCGATTGATTCGCAAACACGCCATTCATAAGGTAACTCTTCCAATGCCATTGTGAGAGGCTCATTACAGCAGTGCTCGCGGACTGCCGGTGTGTTGGTATGCTAAAACCATAGGTGTTCGAGAGGCTCTCTTAGTAACTAGCAGAGATAAGGCCTCCTTGCCGAAGATGTAATCATCGTAGGAGACGAGCTTCTGATGACTTGGATCTCCCAGCTACAACCGTCAATGTGACAAGGAAGTCCAAGGCAAAGAGCTCAGACTCTTCTGACACTAAGTTTTCGCCGGGATTGGAAAGCCTTTCCATTGAGTCTGATGGTGTCTACTAGCATACCCTAACCAAAAAAGGGGGTCGTCTTACCGCTTGATTATAGGCGATTTGTCTCCATTTCTAATGACAATGATGATAATTGCTCGGCAGTAGCAACGTCTCAGGCCTTAAGCTCAATTCAAGGCGAGTGTGCAAAGGTATACATGGCTGAAATTCCTGATGGTATAGCTAGAAAGCTGGAAGAGCACCAAGCTGCAATTAACATACAGCGATGCACAATCAATGCCATGAAGGAGATGTTAGAAAAGCTTCTCGACAAGAAGAAGAAAACAAGGACATCATGGGCCCCCCGAAGTCCTCAACCAAGTGCAAAGAGCGGGAACCTACTCATCCACAAACAACAGAAGGAGAAGGGAATCCAGAGTCGCCCTCTAATTTGTCATCTGAATCTTTAGAAGGGACATCGTATTTTGGTAACAATCCACAAGATAAGAGGCTCAATGAGTTCCAAATCCAACTCGACACATTGAAATTGCAAAAAAAAGTGAACGATCTGGGGGTCATCAGGTCATACCTGCCGAATAGGACTACGTCCCTTACCCTCTAAAGTTTAAGCCACTCAATCTCCTTTAGTTTAATGGCAATGGTTCTCCTACCCAACATATTTACTACTTCCAGGTGCAAATTGGACACATAGTGAGAAATGATCCTATTATGACTCGACTTTTTATCAGTACCCTCAAGGGGGTCACTTTTGAATGGTTCTGCAGATTAGAGCCTGGATCCATCACTTGCTGGAAGGACATAGAAAGACTTTTCATGCCCAGATACTTCGACGATGACACAGAAGTATCCATGGCCACCCTTCTAGCAGGAAATCAGAAGAAGACAGAGTTTGTAAGAAACTTTGTCAAGAGATTCAGGAATTGATCGTTGTATTCCCGTGATCAGGTTTCTGAGGCCACTCTCATCAAGATGTGTCAGAACAATCTCTCCATTGACATACTTTTCAATATGGGCACTATTAAAGCTCGCTCATGGAAAGACTTAATCCGCCAAGTAGAACAAGTCGAAAGCATGCTGAAGCGTATAGATGCTGAAGAGCCACATGAGTTTCGAGGAGGTGATGACCAAGACAACTTCATCCCTCTGACCTATGTAAAGGGAAAGGATACTTTGGCGGTAGAGGCTACTTCCTCCCCTAAATCTTTGTCGAAGAAGAAGGGCAAATATTCGAATAGCCGCTTTTAGCAGAAGTACGACTTCAACGATGAGCAAGTCGTCCCAATCCTCAAGTCCTTAATCAAGACAAGGAAGATCAAACTCCCAGAATCAATGTGACCCGAGGAGATGTCGAGAACGGATGATCCCAACTACTATACATACTGTAGGATGATTCATCATCCCACTTCTAACTACTACATCATGAAGGATAAGATCTAAACTTTATTGGATGCAGGTGTCATTACCCTTCAATCCCGATTATCACTGGAGTGAGGATAGTCTTAGTTTCTCTGCCAAACCATGTACTACCTTGGAATCATGACGACTCGAAGCTCGTCGTCAATCAGCTCCAAGGTGAGTCTGAAATCAGACATAAGCGTATGGCCCCTCACCAAAACTATCAAGTTAATGATTATCTCTAATAGTTATTTTCCTCCAAATTCCCTTGTCAATCATCTTTAATAGGATGGTGGGACCATAAAATTATCATGTTAATGATCATCTCTGATAGTCAATTTCCTACCAAATTCTCATACGAATCCTCTTCAACAGGATGACGGATCCACAAAGCTATCATGTTAACAATCACCTCTGATAGCTGATTTCCTCCAAATTCTCCCACCAATCCTCTTCAATAGGATGACGGGATCACAAAATACTATCACGTTAATGATTTCCTCTTATAGTTCAATCTCCTACAAATGCCCCCACTAATCCTTTTTAATAGGATGGCGGACCCTCACAAAACTATCACGTTAACGATTACCTCTGGTAGTCAACTCTTTCAAGTAGTAACCTACTATGTGATGAGCCCCTACTTATCACTTGATCAGGATAGTGATCTACCATGTGATGATTCATTCTCTGATCTTTTCTAAATATTTTATCTCCTTAGAATGATCAAAGATAGTGGCCTACCATACGATACGCCTCTATTTTGATCACAGTCGTTACACTCTCATGTTACTAAATGACTTAATCATTTTCATACCGTCATTCCTACAAATAACATTGTTCATTGGTATTGGCCTACCATACGATGTGCCTCTATCCGGATCATAGTCGTCATACTCCCATGTTACTGAACGACTTGATCATTCCCACACTATCATTTCTACAAATGACATTATCCATTGTTAGTGACCTACCATGCGATGAGTAACACACCCCAGCATGCCTACCATGTGATGAGCCTTGCTTTCAAAACACCAGATTGAGTTGTTATAATGAACGGATCAACCAAAATCGATTACTACTTAACCGTTATAATCATGCCAAAAACTTAATCCAATGCCTCGAATGGCTAAGGATAGAGAATAAATCTTAGCATTGAGCCTAAGAGAAACTCCTCGACAACTTACTATGCTAAAGGTAAAAGCATGGCTAGTCCAACTCAAACAGCAGTTGGTAAAGACAAATCAAATCCATTGATAGCTGAGTGTTTGCTAAAAATCCTAGATGGTGATCATGAGCTGTGTTTGAAGAGTTGAACTTTGCCAGAATTGCCGAGTTCGCTGGAAGGCTCCCCGTCTCATCTGAATGGTAATTATTTTGCAGGTCTTAATATTCAAAGTGTTTCAGACCTACGCAACCCAATTTAGGTCTAAAAACTTTGATTGGGGTTTTGTTGGAAAATAAAATTGTATTTATCCCTAATAGGGAAATTCAGAAGTTCACCTGCAAGAACATTACTAAAAATAGTAAAAACGGACAAAAACGCTGATATCTCCCAAACCAGAGGGAATTTGAAGAAAAGGATGGCAACAAACTAAACTTTGATGGGTTTGGTCGGCCCTATCTCGTCGAGATAGTCAATTTTCATATATAATTCGTCTAATTCCAACTTACAGTTTGAAAGTTATGACTCGTTCTTCACAACAAGTTATGTTCCTCAACGTCTAAACTTCGCCTGCAAGACTAGGGTTTGCCTGAACCAAGTCATGTCTACTTGTTTGCCTTAAAATCTCTTGAAAGTTGAATTTTTCTTGTAAAGGAACGAACTTTGTCTGGACGCTGAACTTCGCCTGCAAGACTGGACTTCGCCTAAATATTGAAGTGCGCCTGCAACTACTTGGCTCGTCTGCTATGCTAAGTTCACCTAACAACTTAGCACGCCTGAACTTGTTGAGCTTCGCCTGATAGCTTAGCCTACGAGGTTCGCCTGCATGCTCCAACCTAGGCTACCGGAGTGAAGCTCGCTAAGCTCGCCTGAATGCTTGACTTCGTAGGTGAAACAAAGTTCGCCTAAGCATGTGACTTACCCTAGAAATAACTAAGCTCGCCTAAATACTTAGTTCACCAGCTCGTAAGTTAGCTAAGCTCGCCTGAATGCTTCGTTTACCAGCACGAGTCAAGCTCACCCGCAGGAGGTTCGCCTGCATGATCCAAGCTTACCAACAGGGTTTAAGCTTGCCTGAACGCTTAAGGGGTTCGCCTGTCAACCTCGCATATTTGCCTAACTTGCCTACAAGCTCGCCTAGCTCATCAACTTCGCCTACAAGCTCACCTAGCTCACCAACTTTGCTTGTAAACTCGCCACGCTCTCCAACTTCATGTGCAAGCTCGCCACGCTCACAAACCTTGCCTGCAAGCTTGCCAAACTCGCCTGAGTAGTTAAAAACCACTTACTTGAATTATAGGAGTGGTTACGCCCACTTACCATGTTCTAAGGGATTGGTTATGATCTTTCTCAGCTATAAATAGCCATATCTCGCTACAAGAAAAGTGGGGAGGGCATTGACGCGGGCATTGGAGAGAGCATTAAATCTCCTTTGTGCATTTGGCTTTCAAGTACCTTAGCTCGGGTATTCAAACTCCGATAAAGCTTCTACAATGCGACGAAGCTTATTAGCAATCTTGTTCGAATCCTTCGGAGAAGAGGACCAAACTTTGAGATCTCTTCATACTCGGCCTACAAGCAATCAAGCACTTGTTCAGCCTTCAAACTCATCCAACCAAACTTCTACCACGCACTGAAGTTTGTCCGCAACCTCATTTAATCATCAAAGCGAAGTAAACTCGACACGAGCATCGAGGGAAGCATCATATCGCCCCAAAGACCCTATGTTAAACAAGGATAGATTAGATTCATTCTCTTTGCTTCAATAGAAAGTCGATTTTGATTTGTAATAAACAATTCAATTAATACAAATAGGGATATACCATACCAAGAGTATTTTCCCTCCAACCGACAGTTGAGTCAGATGAGGATGGTTGGCTCTACCCGATATGACACGTTGTGGGATCTGACTTATCACAATTAGACTGTGATGGCAGGTGTAGATATAAAGGCAAAGAAGAAATTTCCCCAGCTCAGTTTAAAGCAGTTTGTTGATTACCTATTTAAGCATCTCGAGGATCATTCAGGTAACGAGGTATGTGAGTTGGCCCCTCTGACCCCATCCAAGATCAATCAATTGATTGAGAAGATAGGTGCTCAATCGTATATCACTCGTACAGCTGAAGGCAAGTTTCCAAGGGGAACAAAATTTAAGACTTTTTTATGGTACACACAGAGGCAGATTCAGCCGACTACTCTTTTGGCGGGATATTTAGCTATTTGGCTGAAGAAGTGCGTGCTGTCGCACTAACTATCTGATGCCCTACCGATTGAGGTACTATTTTCGTCCGTCGAGCTTGCAGCTGGGCATAAACTATATTTGCTTTCGGCCATGATCGCTGACATTCACAGTGGACTCTGGCATTTTGTTATTACCTTCACACAAGAAGGCAGCAAGCCTTCAAGCGAGATTCCCACCGCCAAAATTGAATTGTCGTACACTTGATGACGTGGCTTGTTCTCTACCTCTCTGAGGCGCCCAGTGTTACGGATCCAAATGTTCCTTTGTTGCAAACACTAGAGGATAGAAAGTGGGAAGCCCGTTGTTAGACCCTAGAGGGGGGTGATTAGGATCTTATGCTAATCTAATCCGATTTAAATGCCAATTAAAATTAATTAACAAGTTATCCTAGCAAGTATGAAATACAACAATATGTATGAGCTAGGATAAGCAATATGAACAATAAAGAGATATATCCTATATGATAAAAATATATGCAATGATATATAAACTAGCACAAGATGATATATCCTACCAAGGAGATATACAATATGATGTATGCAAGGATATGAAACTAACACAAGGGTAAACAATATAAACAAGATAGTGGATGAAATAAATGAGCAATGCACAATTGGCGATATAGGATAAATGCAAAAACAAATACGCCAAAGACAAACTCAAACAAGCAATATGATCACGGAGTTCGGACCTTCCGTCCTACGTCTCCGCTCCTCACTCTCGGGGAGAAATCCACTATCGCAACCGAGTTTTCTACACTCACTCGAATAACGTTTACACCTCACAGTGTCGGTTTTTAACGCTCACCGATCAACGTTCACTCCTCACACTCGGTTTTATAGTTCACCAAAAACTCCACAACACACTCGGTTTTCTAGCTCACCGAAAACCTTACACCACTCACAATGTAACAAGTATAAATTTGTTCTCTACAATAGATGATAACACAATTAAGCACAACTCAATGTTATAATCTCTCACAACCCTAATATACTATGTATGCAAATACAATAAGCTCAAGTGGGTGGGTGTAACAATGAGATTAATCAAATCTAAGCTCAATATAAAACTAGCTTTAATAAGATGATAATCAAACAAATAAATATAAAGCTAGAAAAGAGTTTAGAAAACTTATCAATAGATGACAAGAGATGGAGGAAGAATAGTTGATTGCTCAAACTCCAATAGATGATCTCCTCAAGCTCTTGTGGAATTTTCTTCACAAACAAACTCTTGAAACAAACTTAAAAACTCTTCAACAAACTTGTAAAACTCTTTTTAAAACTCTCTTAAACATCCATAAGAAACAATGAAAGTTGAGGGCTTTTTATAGCCTCTTAAACCAGCCACAAACCCCCAAAAACCAAAAATATCAAAAACTAGCCGTTACTAGCCGTTATAGGCTGAAAAGACCAAAATACCCCAAAATCCAGCATTCTGGAAATTTGCGTATCTGACTTTGTAAAATCAAGTAAATATAGTAAAACAGCTCTAAAAATTATGAAATTTGTGAAAAGTTTCTAGATATGTAGAATAACATGTTAGAGAAAGAATTTCTGAAAAATTATTTCCCAGTTGAGAGAAATAAATGTTTGAACACAGATTTATAGTTTCTGAAAAACTGCTGACATACACGATTTTGTAAAATCAATTGGGCACAGTAAATCAACTCCAAAAATAGTAAAATTTTGAAGAAAGTTTCTAAACATGTAGATAAACATGTCAAAGAAAGAATTTATTGAATACCACTTTCCATTTATGAAAACTCATCTGTTTTGTAAAACATGCACGAACATGTGCACGAACAAAAACATGATTTTGTAAATTCCATTAAACATAACAAATCAATTCCAAACTTGATGAAACTTTACGAAATGTTTATAAACATGAAAAAAAACATGTTAGATAAAGAATTTCTCAAATTGAATTTCTATTTATGAAAACTCATGTATTTTGCAAGTGTGTCCAAAGCATGAAAACCCAAAACCATGCATGTATATATATAACTATATATATACATAGAAACCAAATATGTGTGTGTATATGATATTGAGCTTAAGGTATTTAACACACATAATATAAAACCTAAACTAAGTTACCCAAGCTAGATCTTGATCTTCAATAAGCTCTTCTTGGTAATCTCGCGAATAAAGCTTGAACTTGATCTTTAACTTTGAATTGCAAGGCTTCACTCCACTATTCCGCCAACCTCCATTGGATATCATCGTTATAGCGCATATTCCATCCAACCTCCAACAAAGTTGTTTGCCTATAACAAATAAGAAAACACGAATACTAGACAAACAACATTAGATGTAAATTGTTTGTTAAACATCATCAAAACAAGAAGGACAATAATCTCCCCATTTTTGATGATGACAAACAATTTACAAAAAGAGATATATGCATGAAAGGAAATGAATATATAAATTATAATTCACATGCATATAAACAAATAAGATAGATATACTCACAATATTTCTCCCCCTTTGACAACATCAAAAAGGGGAACCAACAAAAAATTAAGAGAGCGAAAGCTCCCCCTATCAATAAGCGTAGGTGAGTATAAAACAAGAAATATATAGGGATTGCTCCCCCTATCAAAATGCCATATAGAATAAAGACAATGAAAGATCATGGCAAATATGTGAGCAAGCATACATGCTAAATATTACTCACATTCAAGAGATAATGAGAACATATATAAGTATATCAAGATGAACATAGTGTCTCATATCAAAAAACATAAAAACCATGTATAAATAGATTTATGAAAACAAATGAAAGAATAACATGAGAATCATGCAAAAAAAAGAGTTTTCGAATGAAAACAAATTAACCAAATGAAATCATAAATCAACCACAATCACATAAAAACCAAACCATCATTAATTTCAAAAATCAAGAGAGGCAACTATGTCTAGCTCTTGAGCTAGTATCAACCCATATGAACATTTTAACACCCGGTAAACAATATTTGGGAATAAACACCCAATAATCCGGGGGGTTATATAAATACGAACCTCTCATCAAAACAAGACCAATAATCATGAAAACAAAAAGATTTGATCAAAGAAAATTTATTTTCATAACCAAAAGATTTTAAGACATAATTTTCAAAACCAAGAAAAGGAAAAAATAAGAACACTAAAATTCTTGGTTTAAAAATTAAATTTGTTTTGGTACCCAAGAACTCTTGGTACCAAAAGATTTAGGGACATGACCCCTATCATTTAAGCTCAAAGCCCTAGGGTTATGAACCCTTTTAGGCGCATGTGGTGCACGGGATCGGTCATAGCAATAATCACTCAAATGATCCTTCCGATTGTAATATGTACAATGAAAAGGAAGCATTTGCTTATGTTGACCATTAAAAGGTGCACGTGGAACATTTGCAAATAAAGATGGTCTTTTAAGATTATTTTGCAATTGAGAAACCTTATCAAAACAAAACTTTTCTAAGTGGCCATATCTACCACAAACATCACATTTAAAAACATGTGGTCTACTAGAAACATTTGGCAAAGAAGATTTTCTTTTTAAATCAAAACAATATTCGGCCAAATGACCAAAACGACCACAATGATCACATCTATACACATGAGCATGCTTATGATGA
Source organism: Asparagus kiusianus (assembly GCA_022839385.1). Lineage (NCBI taxonomy): Eukaryota > Viridiplantae > Streptophyta > Magnoliopsida > Asparagales > Asparagaceae > Asparagus > Asparagus kiusianus. Next base: position 53,007 of record BQKN01067422.1, read on the forward strand.
ACAATGGGTGCATGTGTGTGTACATGTGATGAAGAAGCCTTATGAGATGCACAAGAAGGATTAATATTCTTATGTTTTTGTGCATCATAGCAAAATTTAGCCAAATGACCTTTACGACCACAAATGGAGCACTTGTAAACTTTGCTATAAATATGTGCATAGTGAGTGTTGGATTTGAAGGAATTAACACGAGACTTTGCACATAAGTCCATAAGTTTCTTATTATTAACAATACATGTTTTAAGAGTTGAATCTAAAGATGAAATGTGATTTTTAACAACGTTCAACTCATCATTAGGCATATGTGCATTTTTATTAGAAGTAGAACATATATAGTCATCTATAAAAGAAGCCGTATCATTTTGTATGTTCTTTACTTCTAACAAGGCATTATCTCTTTCATGAGTTAACTTGGCAAAGTTTGAAATCAAAGAATCATGATCCAATTTTAATTTTTTATTGTTTTCTTTAAGGATAATATTTTTATTAGAAATAGTATCAAACTTAGAAGTTAAAGACTCATGATCAGATTTTAAAATTACATGCTTGCTTTGTAAATTAATGAAATCATTTTGTAATTTCTTGTAGGCATGCAATAATTTATCACTAGCACAAGCAAGTTCATCATTAGGTAAATCATTAATAGATTCGAACTCGCAAACCTCACTAGGGCTATCGCCTAGTGGTCGTGTGCATGAAGCTCCTTTAGAACTTGAAGCGGGATCCTCCAAAGTTTGTCGGATCGCTTCCAAGTCTCCTTGATGCGCTTCTATGAATTTCCACAATGTATAAGCGCTATCAAAAGAATCAAGCTTGTTAGACATAAATGAATTAAATGCATTTAATAAAAATTCTAACATAAGCTTGTTCATAATAAACATCTTTTTATCATGTTTGCTCCACTTGGATTTCTCCAATGTGGGCACAATATAAGCACAATCAATGATTTTCTATAAATCGATATTTTTAGATTGAACAAATATTTTGAATCTAAAACACCATTAAGCATAAGGGAAAACATTGAATTTAGGAGCAATGCTAGAATCATAGCCTAAACAAGATGCATCATTCATATCCATAAATTGTAAAAATATGCAAGTAAGATGCAAATGCAATCAAAACAAGATTAGCACAATAAAATAACTTGGATCTTTAACTCAAGGCGATTATACCTTAAATCAAAGAGCACCAAGCTCTGATACCAATTGTTAGACCCTAGAGGGGGGTGATTAGGGTCTTATGCTAATCTAATCCGATTTAAATGCCAATTAAAATTAATTAACAAGTTATCCTAGCAAGTATGAAATACAACAATATGTATGAGCTAGGATAAGCAATATGAACAACAAAGAGATATATCCTATATGATAAAAATATATGCAAGTATATATAAACTAGCACAAGATGATATATCCTACCAAGGAGATATACAATATGATGTATGCAAGGATATGAAACTAACACAAGGGTAAACAATATAAACAAGATAGTGGATGAAATAAATGAGCAATGCACAATTGGCGATATAGGATAAATGCAAAAACAAATACGCCAAAGACAAACTCAAACAAGCAATATGATCACGGAGTTCGGACCTTCCGTCCTACGTCTCCGCTCCCCACTCCCGGGGAGAAATCCACTATCGCAACTGGGTTTTCTACGCTCATCCGAATAACGTTTACACCTCATAGTATCGGTTTTCAATGCTCACCGATCAACGTTCACTCCTCACACTCGGTTTTATAGTTCACCGAAAACTCCACAACACACTCGGTTTTCTAGCTCACCGAAAACCTTACACCACTCACAATGTAACAAGTATAAATTTGTTCTCTATAATAGATGAGAACACAATTAAGCACAACTCAATGTTACAATCTCTCACAACCCTAATATACTATGTATGCAAATACAATAAGCTCAAGTGGGTGTGTGTAACAATAAGATTAATCAAATCTAAGCTCAATATAAAACTAGCTTTAATAAGATGATAATCAAACAAATAAATATAAAGCTAGAAAAGAGTTTAGAAAACTTCTCAATAGATGACAAGAGATGGAGGAAGAATAGTTGATTGCTCAAACTCCAATAGATGATCTCCTCAAGCTCTTGTGGAATTTTCTTCACAAACAAACTCTTGAAACAAACTTAAAAACTCTTCAACAAACTTGTAAAACTCTTTTTAAAACTCTCTTAAACATCCATAAGAAACAATGAAAGTTAAGGGCTTTTTATAGCCTCTTAAACCAGCCACAAACCCCCAAAAACCGAAAATATCAAAAACTAGCCGTTACTAGCCGTTATAGGCTGAAAAGACCAAAATACCCCAAAATCCAGCATTCTGGAAATTTACGTATCTGACTTTGTAAAATCAAGTAAATATAGTAAACCAGCTCCAAAAATTATTAAATTTTGTGAAAAGGTTCTATATATATAGAATAACATGTTAGAGAAAGAATTTCTGAAAAATCATTTTCCAGTTGAGAGAAATAAATATTTGAACACAGATTTATAGTTTCTGAAAAACTGCTGACATACACAATTTTGTAAAATCAATTGGGCATAGTAAATCAACTCCAAAAATAGTAAAATTTTGAAGAAAGTTTCTAAACATGTAGATAAACATGTCAAAGAAAGAATTTCTTGAATACCACTTCCCATTTATGAAAACTTATCTATTTTGTAAAATATACACGAACATGTGCACGAATAAAAACATGATTTTGTAAATTCCATTAAACATAACAAATCAATTCCAAACTTGATGAAACTTTGTGAAATGTTTATAAACATGAAAACAAACATGTTAGTTAAAGAATTTCTCAAATTAAATTTCCATTTGTGAAAACTCATGTATTTTGCAAGTGTGTCCAAAGCATGAAAACCCAAAACCATGCATGTATATATATAACTATATATATACATAGAAACCAAATACGTATGTGTATATGATATTGAGCTTAAGGTATTTAATACACATAATATAAAATCTAAACTAAGTTACCCAAGCTAGATCTTGATCTTCAATAAGCTCTTCTTGGTAATCTCGCGAATAAAGCTTGAACTTGATCTTTAACTTTGAATTGCAAGGCTTCACTCCACTATTCCGCCAACCTCTATTGGATATCATCGTTGTAGCGCATATTCCATCTCACCTCCAACAACGTTGTTTGCCTATAACAAATAAGAAAATACGAATACTAGACAAACAACATTAGATGTAAATTGTTTGTTAAACATCATCAAAACAAGAAGGCCAACACCCGCCAGTAGCATGAAGTGATTCGACAATTCCGAGTTAATAAATGTTGGGAATTTTTCAAGTGCTTTTCTCAATTCTCCAGTCACTACAGCGAACAGCTGATGGATGAGAAAGAGCCCGGGAGGAGTCGAACTGTGTTAGGTGTAGGATGTTTCCGCTGGTTGATGTACATCCGGCCCGGCTACCTTATTTTTCAGGTGAAGAATAGTTGCAGTCTCAAGCCTTACTTTCCTTGTCAGATTGCTTAACAGTTTGGCTATGATCAATTATATATAGGGAACCCGAACAAGAGATTGAAGACCCACGGAGGACTCATTGATGGAGCCTAAACCTGGTTTTGGAGTATAGTAGTCTGCACGGGTGCCAAATTCAGTCTCCCTTCTGCAGAGCCTCGATTGCAGGTGACTTTCCTCTACTATAAGTGGCTTATAGATTAGACGCCAACGCGCCCACCAAGATGAAGACGGTCTCAGAGTTGGAGGTGGAAAGAGTAGCAAGGCTAGCCACGGAGGTGGTTCGAGAGGCGGTCGCTTCTAGAAACGAGAAAAGGCTTGTAGAAACCTCTGGCAAAGGGAAGTGAGTGGTTAAAGAAGAGGATGAACTTTTTACGGATGTCACTTGGACATTCGAAGAGGAGGCTGAGGATATTGGAGCTGACATTGGCGGTGAAGGTACAAAGGCTAGAGACGATGAAGAGGAAGCTGTAATAGGTCTTCCTGCCTCTTTCTACTCAAGAGGGAGCAGTGTGAGCTCACTCGTCGCTCACAGGACACGTCGTTCTGATCAGCCCAAGTCACCTGAGGCTGCGAAGAAGCTGAGGCAGAAGGTCATTCTTACATCTCCCAATCGTATAATAGTTGATCTTCCAAGTGGAGATGAAGAAGAAGAAGCAGAGCTTGCTGAAGCTAGGCTCGTCCATAGAAAGAGATCTCAGTCCTCTACTAATGTTGAAGCTCAAATGTCTCCCAGATCAGAGCTGTGTACTAAATTTCGACAAGAGAAGTCTACCACGTTGGAGGAAGCTCGATCGTTGAAGAGGAAGAAGGTCACACATAAGCTACGTACCGAATTTCCTTCATTTGAAGAAGAGCCGCTCAGCGATATTCCTGTTGAGGAAGAATGTAATATCTCATTTTTACATTGCTTTTTATATCTCCATCATCAAGCTTACTAATTACATCCTTCATAGTTCATTCACAGGGGGTCGTGAAGAGGGTGAAATTCCATATGACCCTATTTCTCCCAGCTTCATGCCTTCTGATGAGCCAGGCTTCACTCAGCAAATGCGTGAGGCTATGAGTGAGGAGCCTGTAGACACTAAAGCTGGCGTGAATACCGGGGTCCAGCTTGATCCTGCTACTAAACTCGCTCTGAAAACTTCCAGCCTAGGTATACCTAACATGGATACTATCTCATTCGGAGGGCAGTTCAGGGAGTTGGGTGACTCGGAATGTGTACCTCTTTTAATGGTTTCTGTACTTAATGCTCTTTTAGAAAAATTGAAAGAAGAAAGCATGAGTGCTGGGGTTGCGGAACCTATCGCCGCGACTGAAAGGAAAGCTGACTTCTACTTGGCATGGATTCTTGCTTTTTTCATGTTAAAAATTAACCCCTTTTTGAAGACGTTAGCATAGAGGAATTAGCTGAAGAAGAGATGGAAGCCCATGATGTTGGTGTCGAGGTTTTTGGTGATCATGACCTTGACCAAATGATAGACCTCTCCGAAGCTGATCATAAACTGATTTCGGCTATGTTATCGGAGCCTGGTCATTATGAGACTGCATGACCAACCATTGGGGCTGATTCATCTGTCGGTATGGATCTTATCCCAGATTCACTATTACTTATTTATTAATCTTAGATAACCACGTGGGGGCTTTGATTACAGGATCAGCCGTTGGTGCTGATACGGCTACAGTCTCGGGGGCTTCAAAGCAGCCCAAGGATTTAGGCACTTCAGGTTTAGAGCAAGCTATCCTTGAAGTTCCACCATCCGCCTCCCAACCCGAAGCTATCGTCCTCTCAGACTCGATGCTCATGGAGGCTTTAGCTAAAGATACGGTTAGTCTTACTGCTCAAACTGTGAAACCAACTAATAAGACTGGTGCGCCGGCCATTGTCATATATGAACAAACTCTAGCAACTCACCAAGCTGAGTGATCTTCTACTAGTGTTGGTATATCTCTTCTCACTATTACTTTAGAATCCCAAGTATTGGATCTGGTTTTAATAACTTTTGGAGTGCTTACTTCTCCTTCTTTTATTGCAGCGCCTCTTTCATCATTATTCGAATCCATCAAGGCGTTGATGTCAGACGAAGATCCCGATAGGGCCGTGATTAGCATAGAGCTCCTCAGGTTCACTTCGTTCTTGAACGGAATGATTGATAAAGTCCTTCATAAGGGATTGCCTTTCAATAGCTTTAGGCATCTCCTTGATCAACACGTGTTAGATATCAGGGAAGAAGGCTATGGCGACTTGGCAGACTCCATTGCTGTAGACTTGGCTCATTTAGGGCAAGAGTTTGACAAGTTGAGGGAACTTTAGGCTGCTGGTGCTTCCTCATATGCAGCTGCTCAAATGGAGTCAAAGCTGAAGGAGTGGCATGACACGTGAACTTCCACTGGACTTGAACTCAGAAGGTTACAGGCTCGTGTAAAACAAATGGAAATAGGTCTTGCTAATAAGGCAAGAACTCAGCTCAACTTGCAGTGCTCTCTCAAGTCAGGCCGCGTAGAAATAGCTCGGCTTGACCAGGAACTTAGAGAAGCCAAGGACGTTCAGGCCATTCTGGAATTGGATATGGTTGGTGTGGAGCATGCTCAAGCTCAGATGTTCAAGAAGCTGAAGCCCGAGAGAGAAAAATTAGCCAAGGTGGAGAACGAGGTTTCAAATACATTGGCCACTACTGAAGACTCCATCAAAGCTAACTTGAAGACCTAACTCGAGCACGCTTACGCAGAGGAGCTCTCCCATCTAGAAAAGCAAATTTGTAACTGCAAACTATCTTCGGAGCAACAACACCATCTTTTGTATCTTTTTTATTTTGATTTATCAATAAATTTTTTTATTAGTGCACTTTTATTATGATTACTCATTCTATTCAGAATAAATAAGCATAATATTTTTAGGATTTTTGACAAACCCTCAGCCATCAATGGATTTGATGAGTCTTTACCGACTATTGTTTGAATTAGGCTAGCATGTGGATTGTTAGAGTCTGTTCCACATGTGATATTGTGCTAAAATAATAAACTCTCTTAGACTTAGTGCTACGTATCGAATACATAGACTTCGTCATTCTCACAAGAATGGATCACCTGACAACGTGTGTTAGACGTAGACTTATCTTTAATAAGAGATCGAGATAAAGTATCCCATGCGTTAAAGGCATGGATTTTGGTGCTATAATATTAAATACGTAGACTTCGCCATTATTACGAGAATATGCTACCCGGCAACATGTGTTAGATATAGACTTATCTCTAATAAGGGATCGAGATAAAGTCCCCCATACGTGAAATGCATGGATTTTGGTGCCGAAGTGAAAGAAGGTATTCTCTTATCTTTTACTTCAGAAAGTTGTGTCTTCTCTTGGGGCAAAGATGAATCTGGTGTTGAAGAGAAAAAAGATATTTTCTTATCTTTCACTTCAGAAAATGAGTGTTGAAGTGAAAAAATGTTTTTTTTTTATCCTTCACTTTAAAAAGTTGGGCTATAGGGAAAGAATGTAATTCTTATCTTTCACTTTAGTGCTGAAGGGAAAAAATGTATTTTCTTATCTTCTATTTTAACAGAAACTCAGAGTGGGATCTCCACTCTAAGAATCTAAAAAGGGAAACTCGGAGTGGGATCTCCACTCCGAGAATCAAATTTGAGTTAGATCTTTTACTCATATGAGTAGAAAGGTAGAATTTGGATAACCCTAGACTATCTGAAGGTTTGATCATCCAATTTGGCTGGACCTCTCGTTCATGGAAGAAATCAAGAGGGGGTTTTGGTTTTGGCCCTAACTATCACAAGATTTGACCAAGTAGGAGTGAAGGTAGTACAGACAACAGTGGGAGAGTGTTGATTGGACAAGTTACTTTGTCGATAAAAATATAGTGGAAGTTTTGGTGTCAAGTTCTCGATGGTATTTTCTTGTAAGAACTTAACACGAAAGGGGGGTGTTAATTGCCATGAATCAGCAATTAGCAGATTGGAGTATTGGACATTATTTTAGAATTTCAACAATAGGAGTGTTAAATGTCTGGACACAGTGGAAGGATGTATGAGTTTAACCATAAAAGAATGAAGAAAGGTATTTTCTTATCTTTCACTTCCTTTTTGGCTAATGAACTTAATTTTGTGAACCCACCGTCAATTGATTTGATTAGTAAGGGATTTTGATGGTAGAAGACTTGTTAATTATCAAATACTCAACAATTATATAGTGGGAGCTTTGTTGAGGGAAGATTGACCAAATGGAGTCATTGGATCTCATCTCAACGAAAGAGTACTCAAAAAGTCACTGCAGGAGGGTTGATGAAATTAATCCTGCCAATTGAAAGCAACCAAGGATTAAGGATGAAAGAAAAAAATATTTTGTCATCTTTCACTTGACAAAAGGGTTCTGATTATCAATAAAATATCGATGACCAGGAAGGCTTCAGAAAATTCATTCTAATTGGATTGACGACAATGGGATGTACTCCAAAACTCTAAAGGAACTTAGAATCACAATGGGGAGTTTTAATCATCTTTGTAATAATTAAATAATCACAATGGGAGAATCTTAATCATTTCTGTAATGATTAAGAATGAATTATTCAGATGGTTGGTTCTCATCCTGAATAATCAGTTAACTTCGGGTTATCCTTAAGAATACCATATATGGTATCTTCTAGGAACTTCCCTTTAGTGGGTAATATCACTATTATATACATGAATATGTACAATAATTCAAGTTATATGTATCAAATAGGTTATCCTGAACATACTATGGGTAGTAACTTTTTAGGATCTTTCCATTGATTGGCATTATGATCTTGTCACCATCTTAGGTGATTAACCGATATACTCCGTTTGAGTAGACTGTCTCTACTACAAATGGTCCTTCTCATTTAGGCTGGAACTTGTCTTTTTTCTTGAAGTTGAGTATCATTGGTCGCTGAACGGCAAGTACCAAATCTTCCTCTTTAAAGACCCGCTATCGGACCTTTTTATCAAAGGCTCTGAAGATTCTAGCTTGCTATAGCTCAATTTTTTGTTGAGCTTCTAAGCGTTTCTCGTCTAACATCTAGAGTTCTTCAAGACATTTTTAATATTGTTCTTTTGTTGTTATCCTTATTGCGAGAGCAATACGAAGGAATGAAATTTAGATCTTTCGGGGAAGGATAGCCTCGCACTTATACACTAAAGAATAAGGAGTTACGCCGGTAGGCGTGCAGACTGTGGTGCGATAGGCCCAGAGAGCTTCACTAAGTTTATCATCCTAATCCCGTTTGTTAGTTTTCACTAGCTTCGTCAAGATCTTGATGAAGGTCTTATTGAAGGCTTCAGCTAGACCATTTGTAGTGGGATTGTAGGGATTGTAGGTAGTTGACGAGACATCTTGAATTCTAAACTTTCCACATAATTTGATGAACGTGTTACTAACAAACTGAGGGTCATTGTTATGCACAATCCATCTTGGAATACTGTATCAGAAGATAACATGGTGTTTAATAAATTTAACGATATCACTCATCTTTAATTCTCTGATTGGAATCGCTTTAGCCCACTTGGAGAAGTAATCGATGATTGCCAAGATAAAACGATTACATTTAGCCGACAGAGGGAAAATAGGACCAACATCATTCATTCCCCAAGTCTTGAATGACCAGGACATGGTTGAAGGGTGCAAGTGCTCTGGTGGTTAATGCATGTAATTAGCATGTATCTGACATGTGTGGCATCTGCGAGCATATGCGACTGTGTCCTTGACAATAGTCGGCCAATAATATCTCATTCTTCTGTGGCGATCACAAATTTTAGGACCTTACTGGTGTGCACCACAAATTCTATTATGCGCTTCCTTGAGGGATTCTTTTGTCTCTTTAGTGGAAAGACATCAGAGTAATAAGCAATCGTATGTGCAGCAATAGAGCATCTGAGTTGCTACATTGTAGTAGAATCTTGATGCTCTTTGTCGGACTAAATCCCTTTCTTTTATGTCTTCTAATAAAATACCATGCAAGACATAATCAATAATGGGGAAACGTCAATCTCGAGGTTTGAGTTTGATCCTGGTGGTATGCACCTCTTTAACGTTCAGGGCGTAGTCTGGAATGAAGAGTTGGTGAGTTTTCACAGTAACTAGTTGTTTTGTCTTGGGAGGTTGTGCCAAAAAATCTGCTAAGGCTGCAACGCATCTACGTATGTATTCTAGAGGTGTAGGATGTACTCAATAAATAATTCTTCAAATGAGTCCGCCATCTTGATAGCCGTTTTTGGTACGGGACCAAATCTTGGTTCCTGACTTCGTTTTCTCCTTGAACTTGGTTAACTATTAGTTGAGAATCATCAAAAACTTCCAGGTACTCCACCCCTAGCTCTCTTTGGTGAAATTGAGTCCAATGAGAAGTGTATTATATTCAGCCATGTTATTGGAGCATAGCCTAATAAGTAAATAGGCTCGGGGTATCACATGTTTCTCCGGGAAAACTAGGACAATTCCAACTCCTACAGAAATCTTTGAGCATCTAGGGGTACTTTTCACATTAGTTGCTCGAGAAGCACCATCGAAGTATAATTTCCACAGCTACTGATGAGATGTAGTGTTAACTTCGTGGGTTTCATCCAGCAAATCTTCGTATAATTCGGCTTTATCCTTCGTAGGGTTAACCGCTAGAAGATCACATATTGCCTGGCCTTTGACCGACTTTTGTTGTTTGAAGTATAGGTCGTACTATGATAAGAGTAAAGAACATTTTGCTAACCACCAATTCATGGATGCAGGTTGTATCATGAACACCCAAATTAGGTTGATGTTAGAAATGACATAGATCGTCTGTCCAACCAAATAGTATCGCATCTTTTGAATTACGAACACCAGGGCGAGATATTCCTTCTTAATCATCGGATATCGAGATTTAGCGCCTACCAATATCTGGCTCATATAATAAATTACCTGCTCATGACCGTCGTCATCATCTTGTGTGCTAGCAGAGCACTCAATGAATGGTTCGTTGCCTTGACTTAAATCAAGAATGGCTTCCCTGACTTCGGTGTGATAAGTACAGCAGGATTTGATAAATATGCCTTGATATCTTCAAATGCCTTCTGACATGCTTCATCCCAAACGAATAATACACCTTTGTTTGTGAGCTTAGAGAACGATTGACACTTTCCTGAGAGGTTTGAAATGAACCGACAAATATAAACCAATCGCCCTTGCAACCCTCTGAGCTCCTTGAGATTTCTTGAAGGGTGTAATTCAAGGATCGACTTCACTTTATCAGGATCAATGTGAATGCCTTTTGTGGTGATAATGAATCCGAGAAATTTGCCACTAGACATTTCCAAGAAAGACTTAGTAGGATTCATCTCAATTAGTGACTCCGGATGAGATCGAACATTGTTCTCAAGTCTTTAATATGGTCGTTCTTGTTGTGGCTTTTAACGACCAAACCATCAACGTAGCATTCGATGGTTTTTCGGAGATGCTCTTCGAAAATCTTTGTCGTAGCTCGTTGATATGTAGCACCCGCATTCTTTAGACCAAAGGGTATAACTATGTAGCAAATTATGCCCAGTGGTATTCTAAATGAGGTATGCTTTTCGTCATATGGATACATCTTAATTTGGTTGTACCCTAAGAATCCATCCATGAAGGACATTCTATCAAACCCACATGTATTATCGATAATGACGTTTGTGATTAGAAGAGAGAAATCATCTTTCGGGCAGACAGTGTTTAGATCTCTAAAGTCGATAAAGATTTTGATCTTTCCATTCTTTTTAAGAACCGGATAATATTCGCCACCCAATCTGGATGTTGCTCTTCTCTAATAAAGCCTGAGTTGAATCACCTCCATAATCTACGGATGAAACCGTCTTTGTTGTTGCTTAACAGGTTTAGCATCCGGTTTGATGTTGAGGTAGTGCATAGCCACATTTGGGTCAAGTCCTAGCATGTCTTCATAGTTCCATGCAAAGATGTCGATTTATTCTCTGATGAGAGCAATCAGTTTCTCATTTTCTTCTGGTGGAAGACTATCGCTAATGAATATAGGCTTTAGATTTGCTTTGTCGCCTATGTTTACTTGAGTCACCCTGTCTTCAGTAGGAGGTTCCCTTTGTTCGAATCTATCATCCTACTGAATATTCAAATGATGGATCTAGGGATCTTCCTAGGTTTGTAATTAATTATCTTCCTCCACTGTTGTAGGATCAATAGTGACCATGTTTGACATCAGGCCTTTGAATGTTTCTCCAAGGCTGACATTAGAGTCCCATGTCGAAGAATCTGATGAATGTCCATTCCTATTTGGATTGGACAGCTGGTTATTAACCTGCCAGCAACATTCATTGAAGGATGAAGAAATATAGCCTAGGCCCCCTCTTATGCTCGTAGTAATTGTCAGGCTTTCCTTTTGGTACATAGGAAGGGCGAGGTGGAACCCGAGTACCTCGACCAAAACGAAGACCCTCTCCGAGCATGAGATTGTATCCCCACTTCTTCATATAATCACGTGCTTGTGGGCTATATTTGAGGAAATATCGACCAGGTCCTTTATCATCGGTACTGATCTCCAAGAAGGGATTTGGTGGTGGACACGACTCTCCTTTATCGAAGACTATCTCTTTCCCACCCCCTGTAATGGCAGGAAGAACAAAAGTTATCCAAAGGAATCTTGAGCACGCTTCTTTGTCATGTAAGATGATTGAAACTTCTTCTCCGTTGTCCGTGCCCTAGGTTGATGGTTCAGTATCGGGTTCAGTGCCATATAGAAGGGAGTCAGTGAAATAATTTTTCAACCCCTTAAATGGTTGCTTATCCGTGACTACCATCTTGACTTCATTATTAGTGTCCACTATTTTAGACACTGATGGAGTGTAGAAGGGACTATAATGTTACTATGGATCCAAGCTTGATCTAATAGTAAGTTATAGGAGGTCTCTGCATCAATGACATAGCATGTAGCCTCTGACTTCAAGTCTCCAAGCTGGCACTTCACTCGGATTTTATCCAGTGGCCTGGAACCACTGGTGTTGAATCCGTAAATAATAATGCTTGTACAAGCTAACTTGCTGGCGGGAATTCTGAGATGATACATTAATCGGAGGGGCATGACGCTAACTGCGGAACCCGGATCGACTTGGATTCGGTTGACAACGCTTGAGTTAATGTACCCAGTGAAGTACAAAGGCCGGTCATGCTTCGAGATCCTCACTTGCATGTCATCCTGTGTGAAGATGATGCAAGAGAACTGCTTGGCCGCCGAGTTACAATGCTGAGCTGAGGGTTCTGGCTCTCTAGAGGCTTTCTTGATATGAGTGAGAAAGACCTTAGAATCAGCCAATGCTTCTTGTAAAGCTTCCCTGGTATCTTTGGATAGGCATAGCAAATCGTATAGAGTGATCCTCACTAGAATATTGGCCAATTGAGCTATAACATCAAAGTGGTACGGAACGTCTGAACTTTTTAGTTTGTCTCTCCCAATCGGTCGATTGAAACAAGACTGCTTCGGATTCTGAACCTCTTTGTGTTGGGGTTCCTTCTCCATTTTCTTCGCCTCAACTTCCTTCTGCTTAGCCATTGGCTGTTGCTGGGGTTTTTCAGCAGGCTTAGGAGGTGTTGTGACCACCCCTACCTCGACCAATGTCTTCGCATTCTGGTCAGGAACCTCTAGATACTTGTATCGATACGCATTCCCATCAGTTATCAGGACTTAGTGCTCATCTTCGGAGAGCGAGAGGGTTGGGATACTGATGTAGGATGCTTAATAGACAATTTTATGGAGGATTCAGAGAATCACGAGCTACACGTATTATTGACTTCTACAAAGAAACAATCATATTTTTCAATCCGGTTCTGATATATTATATATGTAAATTGCCTATCTCGACGAGACGGAGCCAACTAGATTGTAAAAATTTTAAAATCTCATCAGTAGTACCCAGTTTTGGCTAAAATCCAAAAATAATCAGCTTCTAGTTTATTTTTAGTAATAAAATTGGAGTCTATTTAGATTAGGAAATAAATTTAATATTAGAGTCCAATTAGATTAGGAAACAAATTTAATTTTAATTCATGATTTGTTTTCTCTATTATAGGGAGTCTTTTTAGGATAGAATTTGATACTTTTTATTTCTTTGTAATTCTAGTCTTACTAGGAGTCTTATTTGTTTTTCTATTTAAGAAGAGTCATGTAACCCCAAAGGAGAATAATAACTTTTGATCAATAAAATTTCATTTTCTTCAATATTTACTTCATGGATTCGAAGCTCTTCGTGGATTTAAAGATTGTCTTTGGTGGATTTCGATGCTACTACTTTCGCACTGCGTTAGATACCCTAGTTATCCTTTTTTGGAACTGTTGAGGCAGGACAGCAAGACTTACCCTTGCTTTTGGATTTCTTGAGGAGGATTCTGCCCATTGTTCATCTTGGAGTAGATCAGGATGGACCTAAAGAACTTTGCTATTAGAGGTCATATGTGGCACAAGCCCCTTCTGCCGTTGCCTATGTGGGTCGTCACTGATTGTCTTCATCTCCACCTTCAATAGTTCTGGTTAGAATCATAATAAAGGTACAGATCTGAAGCTGATAGATATTGCGTTCGCTCCTACCTTCTAGTCTTTTTGTTGCTTTGTAGTTATAATGTCGGCATCTATCAGGGCTTGAATTCTATCTTTAAGGACAAAACAAGCCTTGGTGGGATGATGGATCTTTTTGTGATATGCGCAATACTTCGGGTCTGAAGTCTTCTTAGCTTCCTCCTGATCTGTGACTAATGGAAATTTAATCTTATTGTTGCCCAAGACGTAATTGAAAATGGTGGGAACTTCATCCTCCATGAAGGAGTATTCCTTTGGGAATCTCAGATCCGAGGTTCTCTACTACCTCTGAGATTGATGTTGCATTTGAGGCTGTAGTTGGAATGATGATTGTTATGGTGATTACTGTTGTGGTTGTCATTGTGATGTCTGATGAGCATCATAGCACTCACTGATGCCTTCCCTCCACCCTTAGGAGTGAAGTTAGGTTTCAAAGAATTCACCATTTTTGGCCTCTCTCAGCCTTTTTTCCTTTTGAGGAAATGTTCAACCTGTTCTCCATGCATCTTCAACTCCTTCCAGGTCTTGGATGACATGACCCCTATGGCTTCCAGAACACCGAGTGAGAGATTGTTATGATATGTCTGTAGTATGAATTCCTCCATCACCAGATCCCTACAATTTATGGCTTTGTTCCGGAAGTGCTTGATGAAGTTGTCAACTGATTCTCATCCTTCTGTTTCTTGTCCGGCAGAGTTACGATTAACACTTCAGTGTCATCATCGAAGAAGTTGCTGAGGAACCAATTTTTCATGTTGTCCTAGCTATTGATGCTCCCTGGCTTAAGACATCGATACCAATCAAAGTCGGCCCCGTGAAGGGTGCCTACAAATGACCGAGTCACCAAGAGTTCATTTCCAGAGATCATACCCAAGTGAGACTTAAAATAGATCAAATGCAAGGTTGGTGAGCCTTTCCTATCAAATGGTGTGAAGTTGATTAAACTAAACTTCAGTAGGTATGGAATAGACTCCCACTCCCTTGGGTATATACATGGAATACCGGTCTTTTTTATCTCTTGAGCAGACATCAAGGCATTAACCTTATTCTCTAGCCCTTTCATCATCTTCTTATCCTCATAGTCATCTATCTTCGGGCAATGTTGAGAAGAATCAGTTGGACCACCCCTAGTGTTATTGTTATCAAGGGGAATGTTAGCGTTAATGGTTTCGTCCATATCTGAGTTATTGCCTTCAGTATTAGCTTGAATGGGTATGGTATTGCGATAACTAGACTCAGCCCATTGACTTGGCTCAGGTTGTGGTTGAGGTTGTTGAGCATGCAATTCTCTCATTTACTACATGATCAACTCCATCTCCATCTTTATCTCAGCTATAATCTCTTCACGTTGCTTAGCTAGAGCTTCTTGAAGCATTTGAGCCAATTGGTCAGTAGTGATTGTGAGCACTTCTCTAGCTTGCCCTATACTGGACATTGTGTCATCAGAAGCAATTGGGGAGTAAGTGTCCGAGAGTTCCTCCTCTGAAGATATTCCCTCATGCATTCTCCTGTAGTCCCTATGCCTGGTGGCTCTCAATTGAAGCCGAGACATTCTTTGGGATATTCTTGGATTGACTCTTCCTCCTGGTCTAAAATCGAGATCAGAGTCATTTAAATTCCTTTTTGACTTTCCTTTGCCAACCATGTTGATGGTGACTTTCGGAAATTTATCATCTTGGACGGTTAATTTTCTTATTCAGAAGCGTCTTGGTTTTGGCTTTAGCGCTTCAATGGAAAGCCTCTGGAACATTGAGACTCTTTGCGGGATGGTTTCTCACTTAGAGCAGCTACATTCTAAAGGTACTGCTCTAATGAGCCTCTCACACGAACAATAAGAGTTTGTTTCTTGAATAACTCTCTTTTGATTCTTGTTCACACCCCTAGTCTAATAGTACAACTTATCGATATGGTGAATGGAGCATCCTATCATTTGTTAGTGTGACTTTCTAAGTATAACGTTGTCTTTTGGTGGACACGTCTTCTTTTAGGGATGTAGAACCTTGTTGACATTCACAGGACAACTTGTTGTCGCCTTTGAATGATCCAAGGTCATATCAAGAGTCACACATTTAGAACCATCCCCTTACAAGTGTGGATTCATAACAGGCTCCTGGGCTTCGACACGAACCCCCAGGTGGAAAGTGACAGGAATTCTCCCAGAAGGAGAGGCATCATTGACCCTTTTGTGCATATCACATGAACAAGTGCATTAAGATGCCCCGGTTTGCTTGGAAGTAGTGGGACACCTTTGAGCAACAGTTGGCTTAATAGGAATCTATGTACGACCCCCAGCCTGAGGAGCTACTTGGGTTTTGATCACTGGACCCCAAGCGATCTTTCACCGGTGATTTGTCTCTCTTTTTGTGTAGAGGACCAAGGTGATCTGCCATCGTAATTTTAAACTTTGATAAGTCAATGCTGACCTAAGACTTCACTGGTAGCGTGGTAGAGGTGGTCGCAGAAGATGGACTAGGAACGGACATCGATAGAGGTGAAGAAGTGGTCGCGGAAATCTTTCTTTAGGTGAGACAGCAGGAGGTATCTCGGCCAAGGCTTTGGGCAAGACGAGTAGGACTATCTCGGCTAAAGAAGATAGTTCCTGCTATCTCCAAACTTGGTTTTTGCGTAGATTTGGACTTTGGAACCCAAATCTTGCGGGACTTAAGTGGTTCTTCGGCCACCGCTTTCCTCTTCAATTCTTATGCCTTTCGTACAAGAGCACAAACGTGTGCGGCATGTGGGCGACACTTCTAGATGTGCTCCATCATTATCGAACGAGTCCTTTTGATGAGAACCAATTCTTCAATTGATGGCTTGGAGAAAGTGAGAGTAACTTGCCGTTAAGGCAGCTGGAATGCTCGACACTTCATTGACTCCAAGTCCGTGTAGTAGCAAACTCTATCCAACAATTTTAAGTTCTTTGCAAGCTGACGAGCAAGACATTGGTGTTTTCTCTAATGAGCCCTCTTCATCAGAGTTGGTAAAAAAATTTCGGACGACTCCTTAACTAGGGAGGAGCCGTTATGAACAGAGCCTCCGGCTTTGTTGATTGCCGGTGTAGCGTTGCAAGGGGAAACCTCAGCAACGATTAGGCAAGAATTATCACGCTGAGCCTTCATCGAAGTTGAAGACTAAAACACCTTCTTTGTAGATGAAATCCTACTGAATTTGCAGGGAGAGGAGGACCTTGATGAGGATGAGGAGAGATACTCCTCAAACTTAGCTTGGTTGAATTCATACTCGACCGTAGAATCAACCAAGATCTTAATTAGTTGTAACACTCTAGCCTCAACACCGAGACTGGTGGCTCCCATTATGGTCGCCAGCGTGTTTGAGTTAGGAACAAGTTTCATTGCAGCTTCCATTATAATCGTTTTGATGGAAACAAAAGAGTGAGCTTATACTTGTAAAACTTCTCTTTACAACAAAAACAAAATAATTAGGGTGCTCCCTAGAAACACACGTAGAAAATCTTATTTAGTATATTCTGCTTGTATGGGATCTTTGCTTGTGCCGGGGATGTGCCGGGGATACGCAATCCGTGGACCACCGACTCAACGATCCAAGTTGGACGTGAAGAAGGTTTGATGTAGATGTATCAATTTGGAAACAAAAACAAAAGTAAATATCTTAGTAAAGTAAGATAAACACACTTCTCAAGATCAAATCAAAGTTTAAATTTGAGGAAACACTGAAGGGCTCTTGAAATTGCTTGAAAGTGATGAAGATCTCTCTCTTTTATGCTCAAAGTTCACCCAAAACTCGTCTCTACTTTTAGATATTCATCCTCTCTCCTTCATAAGTATGTAAGAGAGGTATATAAAGCCTTTGGAAGCCATAACCATCGAAAGGGAGTTGAAACAACTAATGAACATCTTCCCCTTTGGGCGAGACAATGTTTACTATCTCGGCCAAAGGGGTGGTTCCAGTCCAGTTTGTAATCTCCGTCCACTCTTAAATTACGTTAAATGCTCATCTCACGCAAGCAGAAGCTACTAAATAAGAGTTTCGTCATGTGTTTCTAGGGAGCACCGCAATTATTTTGTTTTTATTGTAAAGAGAATTTTTATAAGTGTAAGACTCACTCTTTTGTTTCCATCAAAATGATTATAATGAAAGCTGCAATGAAACATGCTCCCGACGTAAACATGCTGGCGAACACAGTGCGAGCCACCAGTCTCGGAGTCAAGGCTAGAGTGTCGCAACCGATCAAGATCCCGGTTGATTCTACGGTCGATTATGAATTCAACCAAGCTAAGTTTGAAGAGTATCTATCCTCATCCCCGGTGAAACTTGTTCCCACTATGGTCGTCAGTGTGTTTGCATCGATAACAAGTTTTATTACATCTTCCATAACAATCATTTTGATGAAAATAAAAGAGTGAGCTTTATACTTGTAAAACTTCTCTTTACAACAAAAATAAAATAATTAGGGTGCTCCCTAGAAACAAACACAAAAACTCTTATTTAGTAGCATCTGCTTGCGTGGGATCTTTGCATGTGCCGGGGATACGTTAATCTGTGGACCACCGATTCAACGATTCAAGTTGGACGTGAAGAAGGTTTGACGTTGATGTTTCAACTTAGAAACAAGAACAAAAGTAAATATCTTACCAAAGTAAGATAAATACTCTTCTCAAGATCAAATCAAAGTTTGAAATTGAGGAAACACCAAAGGGCTCTTGAGATTATTTGAAAATGGTGAACAACTCTCTCTTTTATGCTCAAAGTTCACCAAAAGCTCGTCTCTGCTTTCAAATATTTGTCCTCCTCTATTCACAATTGTATAGGGGAGGTATTTATAGCCTTTGGAAGCTATAAACGTCGAAAGGGAGTTGAAATAACTAGTGATCATCATCCCCTTTGGGCGAGATAGTGTTTACTGTCTTGGCCAAAGGGGTGGTTCCAGTCAGTTTTGTGACCGCCACCCACTCTCTTAAATTCTGTTAATTAATACATTTTTCAAAGGTAGTGGGTTTATCTTTTATCTATAACCTTCCATGCATGTTTCCCAATAGTTATAGAGCCAGGTGGACCCCACAAAAAGTCGCAAAACCATCAAAAAACCGGGGTAACTGTCTCACTATTGGCAAGACAGCCTATGCCGTCTCATGATGCGAGACAGTATACACTATCTCGCATGCGAGATAGTGTAAACTGATGGTGTAAACTGTCTTGTATGCGAGACGGTGTAAATTGCCTCACTAACATGAGACAGTTTCTAGTTTTTTTTTGTGTTGTTTTGTTGTCTTCGCTTCCTTGCACAACGGATGATCTCCTTTGATATAGATAATGACTTTCTTCATCTTCTCTTCGTCTTGAGTTGTGTTTAGGACCTATAGGTAATTTTTGACGCCTATAAGGGGGAGCCTAAGTAATTTCAGTTATGATGAAGAAAATGTAAGAAAAGCTCTTAGTTATTCTATCATTATAGATGAGCTTCCATTTAAAGTGGTAGAGGGTATTAGGTTCCAATATTTTATATCCAGTATTTACCTTGGATTCCATATCTTGTCTTATTGGATAATCCAAAGGGATTGTTACGAGATTTATCTTGAAGAGAAGAAAAACTTGAAAATTTTGTTGAAGGCTACATGTCAAAGAGTGTGTCTTACCACAGACACATGGACTTCCATCCAAAATATTAACTATATGTGTTGACTGTGCATTGAATCGATAATGATTAGAAGTTGAACGAAAGAATAATAAACTTTTGTCCAATTTCTAGTCACAGGGGAGAGGATCTTAGGAAGACAATAGAGAGTTGCTTAGCAGATTGGGAAATTGACAACGTTTTACCATCACTGTTGATAATGCTAGCTCAAATGATACAATAATTCCATATCTAAAAAAGAGGCTTAATAATTTGGGAGGGACAATATTAGGGAGGAAATACCTTCACATGAGGTGCATCACTCATATTACTAATCTCATCGTTAATGATGGGCTTAAAGGTTTGGGAGTCTCAGTTGCTCAAGTTCGTTCAGTCGTAAGATATGTCAGACAATCTCCATCAAGATTGGCTAAATTTAAAAATTGTATTAAACTTAAAAACTTGAATTCAGATCATCTTTGTGTTTGGATGTGTATATTAGGTGGAACTCTACCTTTTCTATGTTGGACACTATGAAAAAGCTTTTGATAGATATAGTGATAATGATCCTTTTTTGAAATATAAACTCAATAGTGGACAGGGAAATCATCAAATGCCAATGGAGGATGATTGGGTCAATGTACAAAGATTATGCATTTTGTTTAAAACATTTCAAAAACTTACGTTACGAGTGTCCGGTTCTTCATATGTTACTGATAATTTTTTCATCAAGAAGTGTGTAATGTTGCTTGTGATTTGAAAATGGGAGATTGAGTGGAGACTCCTCATATGTTGAAATTTTAAATAGAATGAGCAAGAAATATGAAAAATATTAGGACGGATGAGAGAAGATGAATATGTTAATTTATATTGCGGTCCTTCCTTACCCTCGAAACAAGGAGAATTTTGTGCAATTTACACTTGAGCTTACATACGGTGAGAATGAAATTTTTGAAAAACTAAATTTTATCAATAATGCAACATTTTCATTGTTTAATGAGTACAAGGTCAAATATGGAACTCAAACAGGTGCAAGTGGCCAATCAAATGTTGCATCATCATTTAATAGTGGCAATAAAGACAATAACCAAATGACTGATCTAACAAGCCGATTTAAGAGGTTGAAAGCTGCAAAGGAAAGTGTAGAGCAAAGTCAAAATTAGAAAAGTTTCTAAGCGAAGACATTGAAGCTGATGGAAGTAATTTTGACATCTTAGCTTATTGGAAGGTACATAGTACAAGATTTCCAGTTCTCTCTCAAATAGTTTGTGATATATTAGATGTGCCTATTTCCACAGTGGCTTTTGAATCTGCATATAGTATTGGCGGCCGAGTTGTCGATCCTTTAAGGAGATCGTTGACTCCAAGAATGGTACAATGCCTCGTATGCCTATATAAGAGACTAATTAAGGATAAAAAAAATTGCAAATATACGAGAGTAATTAAAGACCAAGGTTACAAATGTAGGAGAGTAAACTCATATATAAGAGACTAATTAAGGATAGAAAATTGCAAACATACGAGAGTAATTAAAGTCCAAGGTTACAAATGTAGGAGAGTAAACTCATGCTCATCGTGTTAAGCTTCATCAATGTCTTGATTAGTATCCTCTATCTTCGCATTGCTTGACTCTGCCTCATCTAGATTTTGAGATGACATTAGTTGTGAGCCACCAAGGTCAAATGTAGTAGCATTACTCTCATGTGGTGGTTCATTTGGAGCACCTACTCTAAGATTAATATCTATCTCAACAATATATTCTTCAACACCATGTACATAGTACACAACAATCCTCTTGCTTTTTCCAAGAGAAGCAACCATCTCGTTATTGTCTCTTTTAGTAGCAACCTTTTGAATTCCTTATGCTAACTTTTTCTAGGAATCTTATGATGGAGTTCCACGATAGTGCTCATGCTATAGTTAAATTATTTTGTGATGATAGCCTTTAGCTCTCACTATGACATTTCATCAACAACGTGGTTATATTTGATAAATACTTTACCACCCACATACTTCAATGATCACCTATTTCTTTCACACCTCTCGTCATGATAATACTCTACTCCTATAACTTCATACGTCCTGTAATTAAAAGAGAAAATGCATCTTTAATTTATAAAATATAAAAAATGTAAGCAACTTATATACCCCCAATAGTCAATGTAAGTGAGGGTTTTATACGTGAAATGTAGTGGAAACAAGAAGCTATTTAAGTGCTATTTAACACCGTTAGTCTATTTAAGTGCTATTTTCCCCAAATTAAATAAGTATTACAAATTTAACTACTAATTAAGCATCACAATCCTCCAGTTATAAAATGTAAAAAAAATAACAATTTATTTTAGGTTAATCAATGTATCAAGTGAAACAATAGCACTTAAATTACTTATACTTGTCATACTTTGCACTTAAATACCCTTATTTAGTCAATGTGACTGCAATTTAGCCCAAATTAAGGAGTTATTATAAATTTTACAAGTAATTGAGCATCACAATGTCCAATGTAAGTTAATCATAACAACCTATTTCTTTCACATGTTGCGCTTTAACATAATGTCCGATCTATCCACGGACACGATTGGTCAATGTATCAACAAACATAATGTCCAATTTGCCTTCCGTTAGTCAATGTATCGACAAAAATTAAATAAGTATTCACCGTAATTAAGCAGTCACAATGTCCAATTTAGCCCATTTCTTATTTACTTGTCAAAGCCCTAATCTAACCCTAAACCTAATAATGCACGGGTAATTAAAATCACTTTACATGCCAAAAACCAAAGTCAGGTATACACCCAAACGACCCACATGCGATTGGAAAATTTGGAATAAACATTATCTTCACTTCAAGAGTTAAACCTACAAGAATCGTCATCCCCCACAAGAATCTACTTTTTCACAGCACAATGTCAGAGATACACCATCGTACAAGCATGAAGATTTGATTTCTAGACTAAATTAAGAGAGATTAGGATTTTTTTTTTTCACTTAGAATGATGATGGGGTTTCGGGGGACGAGAGGGAGGAGGGAGCGCGCTCAGACATTATCGGTTGTTTTAAGAAAAATTAATGGAAGGTTGGGGTTGGGGGGACCATGGCTAACCAGGGTTGATGGGGGGGAATCACGTAAGGTGCATGTGAGGGAGTTGGAGGGTAAAATGGTCAGCTCGCATGTTTTTTTGGCTAAAAACTCAAATATGTGTGACATTGCAAACACATTACCAAGTAAAAGTGGTATTGATAAAAAACTTTAAAGGTGATAAACATTAATTTAGATAAAAATTAAAAGTGGTTTTGATGAAAAAACGCGTTATAATCCCAACTTAACGGAGTTTGGTACTCTTGCGCATGCGGTCAAGAACAATAATACAAATATCAAATCGAAGAAATCCCAACATTATGGAGGACCACTTCGACAGCCAACTATAGGCCCATTAAATTCAACAGAATAAGAAACATCGCATAATGTTGACATTGTTTCTAATCTATATATACATTGATGTGCTCAGACAAATTCATATTACCGTCTAATTAATTTGGGCCGCCAACCCCGATCAAAAAGCCTAAGACGAACATTGGCCAAAGCTCTGTTAACTCCCAGGCAGCGGCAGAGGTAGAATTTTTTTTTTTCTTCTAGGAGTTAACAAATCCAATATTTTGGCCAAAATACAAGCATCATACGCATCCATCGAAAAACAAACAAAATACCTATTTGATAAAAGTATAGCTAACTTTCATATATGTAAGTAGGTCCAAAAATAAATTAAAAAATATAGAAGTTCCAAAAAACTATTTTTGTAAATATATATCTCATTTTTAACCTAGTACCTATCATTATATCAATATGCTTCAATCTTTTAAAGTTGCAGTTGGTTAATTGTTACCTAACCACAAACAAATTAAAATCTTTTTGAAGACCCCACAAATTGACAATACACTATAAAATATATTATTAGAGATACTTCAAACATTAATAAGGATAAAGGAAGTAATTTTAACTATATATTTATAAAATGATTGCAGAAATATATGAGCATAGAAAACTCATTAAACATATATACTTCTTAATGTAAAACTTCATGAAATAAGAGAAACTTTATTTTACAATTCCATAACAAACAGTAAAACCAGATGAATGTATAAACCTGATTTAACAAATCCAATATTAAATACAAAACTTCATTGAAATTGAAGCCTCATTTCACTATTATACTAGAAATGTGAGGGGGAAATAATGAAAAGAAGATGTTGCATTGTTTCCTGTCCTATAGTAGTCTGCTACAATTTTTAAGTGATTTAAAATTAGCCCCTCTACTAAGACACTATTTGAAATTGCTATAATATTCCATCTTCTTCAATAGTTTTGGGTGTAACAACAGTACACTCATATCCAATCAAACCCGAGTTCTGAAAATACTTCATTGGATGCAATATTAGACTTAAAACTATACCGATTTTAAAATTTTTGGTGGATTTTATTGTTGATTTGGTAATTTCATATCCCTAATTGACAATTACCCAATAGTTGACAACAATTTGAATGATAAATGTAACAAAGTTACTTTAAAATACTTTTAAAATCTATAAGACTAATTGCAAAATATGAAGAGTTGGGGGGTTAATTAAACTATGAAAGATTTGAGCGATTAATTTCAAGTATGACAGCGTTAGGGACCCATTTCTAATATGGAAGATATGAGGGAGTAAGATGAAAAAACCCATATAATAAAGTTTATTCGGCAAAAGCTTGCCCCTGGCCCTGCTATTGCTCCCACTTGCTCTGCACAGGCAAAGCAGAAAGGCCCTTTCATTTTGAGCTATTTTCATATATACCTTGAATCATAGTATTAGCAAAGCTATCTCCCTATCTTAGTATTTACAAATTACCCCTTAAATCATAAATTAAAAAAAAACCTTCAAATCAACGAATTATCAACCTTGTGAGTAAATTTTGTCAATGTGAGGGGCCCACCATCACATGAATGAAGCAGTTGTCCACGAGTTTAAAACCGAATGTGATTTTTCATGTGGGGGCCACGATGTGATCAAAGAAGTTTTCCAGCGGCTGTGTTTGATGGCCCACCCGATTGAAACATTATAAATACCCTAAAGTTTCTAGGTTTTCGTGTGCAATTGTGAAGCTGCGGTTGATTTTCTTTTGGAGCAAGCGCCAGAAAGAAAAGCGGCTGATTTGGGCACAAGAGCAGAAGGCAGAGGGTTTTGTGTGAGGGGTACGAAAATTTGTGGCGGGTTTGCAGTTTGTTCTCCAAGGGTTTTGTGCAGCCGTCTTTTAGGGTTTTTCGTATCCTTTTGTAGAGAGATATTGTGAGGGATTTGAGAGTTTGTTTGAGGGTTTAGATTGAGTGATTGTAAACCCTAGTTGTGTTCTCTCCCTCTAATAGTAGATCTCCCCCCTCCTTGCCCCGTGAACGTAGGCAGTTTGCCGAACCACGTAAAATTGATTTGTTTGAGTTTGTGGTCATTGTAATAGTTTTAGGATCCCTCGACGCGCAGTCCTAGAGCTGACGAGAGGAAGAGCTAATATCCCACTTTGATGAGATATTAGGCTTCAGATTCTTGTTCCCTTTGAGAAACAAGAATTCTTATCGATCTTTTTCTCTTATTGTGCACCAGAAACTCCGCCAAAATTTCCGCTGCGCACAACAAGTGGTATCAGAGCCAGGTTACGCTTAGGCTATTTGGAGGAGTAGATTAATTTGGAGGCTCGTCTAGGGCTTCGTTTGGAGATAAATGTGGGATCTTTTTGGTAAAAGACTCTATCTTTTCAGTTTTGGATCTATTCTTCGTTGGTTGGTGCGTTGAGAAAGATGTCGGGGAAAGAAGGTGCTTCGGGTGTCGAGGGTGGTGCTTCTGGCACGAAAACCGTTCAGAGTTTGAATATCCACTCTATGAAGATAGATGTGGAGAAGTTTAATGGCACAAACAATTTTGGATTATGGAGATGCGAGGTTTTGGATGCGCTGAACGCGCAGAATTTGGAGGATACTTTGGAGTTAGATGGCAAGCTAGATGAGATTGAAGAGAAGGTTTGGAAGAAGATGAATCGAACGACGTGTGGTGTGATTAGATCTTGTTTGACTCAAGATCTAAAATATGATGTGATGAATGAGACTTATGCAAAGAAGATTTGGGAGATTCTCGAAAGCAAGTATCTGACAAAGAGTGTTGAGAACCGCTTGCATTTGAAGAGGAGACTTTATCGTTTCTAGTTGAAGAAGGGAACCTCAATTAGAGATCACATGAACACCTACACAAAGCTTCTTGCGGATTTGGCGAATGTGGATATCATAACTGAAGATGAGGACAAGGCGTTGCTGTTGTTGAGTTCCTTGCCCGACGAGGAATATGAGACCTTCGTCCTTACTCTGATTAATGGGAAGGCATCTCTTTTGTATAGTGAGGTCACTACTGCACTAGTGAATTATCAGCTTCGGAAGAAGGATAAGGAGACTTCGACTGAGTCGGTAGCAGAGGCGTTGGTCGCAAGAGGGAAGAATCCGAACCGGAAGAATTAGAAGTCACGGTCTAGAGTAGGGCATCCTACAATTAGAAAAGATCAGTATGCTTGGTGCAAGGAGACTGGTCATTGGAAGAAAGACTGCCCAAAGCTCGACGAATGGATAAAGAATAAGCAGAAGGGAAAAGGGAAGCAATCATCATTAGAAGCAAACATTGTATCGGATGGTAATAATTCTGACTCTTCTATTTATTCGCTTTCTATCAGTCCTATAGATAGCTATTCAGAGGAATCTGAATGGATGTTGGATAGTGGTGTGACCTATCTTGTGTGCCCTAGAAGGGAATGGTTCTCTATTTTTGAGAACCTGGATAGTGGTGTGGTGTACATAGCTGATAACCGTGCATGTCAGATCCTTGGGATAGGAAGAATTCGCATAAAGATGTTTGACGGGACTGTTAGAGAGTTAAACGATGTGAGATATGTTCCTTCTTTGAGGAAGAACTTGATCTCGATTGGAGCTTTGGTTGGAGAGGGTCTGAAGGTTCGTGTTGAGGACATGGTTCTCGAGATTGTGAGAGACTCTCGTATTTTGATGAAGGGCGTCAGGAGGAATAACCTGTATTACTTGACTGGAGGTATAGTGGCAGGTGGAGAGCTGACGACTTCTGTTGATTCGACTAGACTGCGGCATTTCGGGCTTGGCCATTCCAGTATTGATTCCTCGCATAGATTGAAAGAGGGTGTAAAGACCTGTAATTTAAAGTCCAGTGAACATGTTGATGTGAGTAAGAAGACCGATGTGAAGTTTGGCACCTCTATTCACCGTGCTAAGGGTCGTTCTAGAGGAGTTCATGTGGATGTTTGGGGACCTTCCAAGGGGGTATCATTGGGAGATAATAGAAGTTTGGTTTTCTTTGTTGGTGGCTGTTCTAGGCGTGTTTGGGTTGCAACCAAATCCCCATTGGATAAAGTCCTAGTAGTCTCCAACAGATTAAAGAAGTGTGTGATAGACAGAGAGGTGAAGGTACTCCATTCCGGTTTTGGTAGGAGGTACAAGATGGACCTGTTTCTGTATTGGAGCCGAGCTCATGGCATTTCGAGACACTTCGTTGGAAAGGAAATCTTGGGGCAGCTAGATAGGGTAAATAATTCGAAGAACCGTGCCTTGCTGGAGGAGGATCGGTGTTTGTGGTCGAGCAATGGTTTGCAGAAGAGTTTCTGGACTGTGGCTTCGACATATTTGGGTCATCCTATTAAAGAGTTGCCAACTGTTGCGATTGGAGGTAAAACTCCATTGGAAGATAGGCCTGATTGTGTCACTTTGGATGAAGCTTCGATGAGGAAGCCAATTGATTCTCAGCAGGTGGAGATTTTTGGACAGACCTTAGAGGTATCGCAGCGGGTGGAGATTGATGCTACTTCACATTGGGTGGGGATTTTCCCACATACTCCAGGTCATTCTGTATTAGTTGGGATTGCAGCTGAGGTGACACAGCGTGGAAGTCATTTGGATTTGGATGCAGATGATAGGTTGATTGATTCGAGTACAGCTGATAGATGTAGTATGGATATGGCCATTGGTTCACCTCAGGTGGAGGTGTTTGAGGCCATTGGAGGTACTATCAGCCACAGAGTTGATGATATGGGAGAAGGGTTGCGAACTCTTCTATTGGATTGAGGTCGTTTGCGGCCATTTGGGTGAACTACGTAAGGCTTGATTCCTTGGGCAAGAGGATACGTAGGCAGTCTTTATGATACAGCCGGTTTTGGATTTTGATGGGGGGTGAGATCGATTTGGTGAGTTGATACCGACATTTGGAGAGTGTTTGTACTCTCATTTGGGTTCTCGACTTGTTATGAATTGAGTCAGTTGTCGTGAATTGTTTCACTTCGTCCTGGACGTAACAAGTGGGACATTTGGTTTGGTTAGTGTCGGCTCAGTTTTGGGAAAACTTCACCGAGGTGGAGAATTGTCAACATGAGGGGGCCCACCATCACGTGAATGAAGCAGTTGTCCAAGCAGTTGTCCACGAGTTTAAAACCGAATGTGATTTTTCATGTGGGGGCCACGATGTGATCAAAGAAGTTTTCCAGCGGCTGTGTTTGATGGCCCACCCGATTGAAACATTATAAATACCCTAAAGTTTCTAGGTTTTCGTGTGCAATTGTGAAGCTACGGTTGATTTTCTTTTGGAGCAAGCGCCAGAAAGAAAAGCGGCTGATTTGGGCACAAGAGCAGAAGGCAGAGGGTTTTGTGTGAGGGGTACGAAAATTTGTGGCGGGTTTGCAGTTTGTTCTCCAAGGGTTTTGTGCAGCCTTCTTTTAGGGTTTTTCGTATCCTTTTGTAGAGAGATATTGTTAGGGATTTGAGAGTTTGTTTGAGGGTTTAGATTGAGTGATTGTAAACCCTAGTTGTGTTCTCTTCCTCTAATAGTAGGTCTCCCCCCTCCTTGCCCCGTGGACGTAGGCAGTTTGCCGAACCACGTAAAATTGGTTTGTTTGAGTTTGTGGCCATTATAATAGTTTTAGGATCCCTCGACGCGCAGTCCTAGAGCTGACGAGAGGAAGAGCTAATATCCCACTTTGATGAGATATTAGGCTTCAGATTCTTGTTCCCTTTGAGAAACAAGAATTCTTATCGATCTTTCTCTCTTATTGTACACCAGAAACTTTGCCGAAATTTTCGCTGCGCACAACAAATTTTGACTATTTTATTGATAATTTTTATATTTCCGTTGTAAATTATCCTATCAAAGTCAACGATTGATTGAATTGAAGTTTTTTTTCCCCCAAAATTGATGATTTAGGGAAAGTTTTGCAAATATTGAGATTTTAGTATAGTTTTGCAATAACCGATGACTTAAGGGATATATATGCAACTACCTTATTTTTTTAAAAGTGTTTACCGGTTACGCTTTCGCTGAACTCTTGTCTGAAAGTGATCCTTCTCTCAAATTTATACTATTTTCTGTAGCTCGCCCTCTCCGTTAAAAAAATAGCCTTTTAAAACCCTAAATCTTCGATCTCGAGAATCGAAATCCACTGCTTCGATCTCTCCTCTTTGATGTCGGCATCGATCGAGGGCTGCTGCGATCTGCTGAACTTGTAGCTGGTTCGAGCCTCGGATCGGTTTGCTCGCCATTGCTGGGGTTTGAGCTCTCCAGCTCTACCTGTTCTTGAATCAGAGAGATCTACATTCACCATTTTTTGAATCCGATCTCTCGGAATCTTACTATCTTCAAATTTTGGTGATCCTTGGTCTGTATCCAGTGATTTGAGTTGAAAATTTGCTTAGCTTACTCTAATTGGAGAAAGATTTCTCGAGAAATCTTGAATCTGGTAATGTTTTTACAGCGTATGCTTGTTTTGGTGGGATTTGGGAAGTGTTTGAAGCAATCCTTGCTGTATTAGAGTGATTTACATCTTCATTTTTTATATTTGCTAGAAATATAGCCAATATGATGGGCAATCTTGATTTTATACTATCTAGATGAATGTATTACTGTAAAAAGAAGTAAAAATGGAGGAAATTAGTGGTAAAGGGGATTTGCATGGGAACTTTTCGAGACTTAACACGAATCGTTCACCACTGAGCTTGAAAACCTCATCATCTGGGAAATCGAGCCCAAGGAACTCGCCTTCGTTTCGTAGGTTGGGTTCCAGTAGGACCCCAAGAAGGGATTCCAGAGCCACTTCAGTTGGATTCCTTTGGATTCGGAATAACCGAGTGGTGTTTTGGTTAATACTTATTACTCTTTGGGCGTATATTGGATTCCATGTACAGTCCCAATGGGCTCATGGGGAGCACAACAAGGCAGAGTTTATTGGTTATAAGAGCTTGCGGAGTTCCATGGGAGCTGATAATAGTACTGCTGCACCTGGTAAGGAACGATTATTAGTGGAAGGCAAGAAAGGTTCAGGTTCAGACTTTGGTGTCAATTTGATGAGGAAAGAGAGACAGCGTTCATCCCGACAAAATTCTCCTAGGAGGAAGGACCGGAGATCAAGGAGAGGTCTTGTTAAAACAAAGGAAGTCGCGGAGGATAATCAAACTGGGGACATGGATGAAGCTTTGATACCGAGAAGGAATACTTCGTACGGGCTGATTCTTGGGCCGTTTGGTCAGACAGAGGATAGTGTTTTAGGATGGAGCCCTGAGAAGAGGAGAGGGACTTGCAATAGGAAGGGAGATTTTGCCCGCCTTGTTTGGTCGAGGAGATTTGTGTTAGTATTTCATGAGCTTTCGATGACAGGAGCACCACTGTCAATGTTGGAATTAGCTACGGAGATGTTGAGTTGTGGAGGGTCTGTATCTGCTATTATCTTAAGCAAGAAGGGTGGCTTGATGGGAGAACTTGAAAAGAGAGGGATCAAAGTTCTTCAAGACAGGGAGAAGCCAAGCTTCAAGGTTGCCATGAAAGCTGACCTTGTCATAGCAGGATCAGCTGTCTGTTCATCTTGGATTGGTGAGTGACAAGCATTATGAGGTTTACTAATTAAACTTGTATATACATTAGATGCATGTCCTACTTCCTGTTTTCAGTTTTTATGTGATTAGCTTATCAACTGTTAAAAAATAAAGGCATGCATGCAAAAGCTTGAAAGTACTTGAATTCAAATATTTTCGTTGATGCTCCAAGCAAACAAGTTATACATGCATATTGCACTTTTATCAACATGTTGTAATTTTTTGTTTACTTTTCTTCGCACTACAATATAGTGATTCTGTTCCCGCAGTATAGCTAGTATGGCTAGGCGTAGATGCACCAGATCAACTAGCTTAAGACTAATGCTTCTAAATAATGCTAGAAACCAGACTAAGGCCCTAAATCAATTAGCTTAAGCCTAATGCTTCAAGATAATGTTAGAAACCAGACTAAGGCCCAACTAAAAATTGTGGACAAGGATAGAACGGTTGAGAAATTGAATCTCAATTTGACCCAAAAGGAAACACCCATTACGAAGTCTCAAATATGATCTTATCTATTCGTATTCATTCACCTTGTCAATAGATGCGGTACTAATCCCCTTAATTTATTTTTAACAAAATTAACTTATTTAGCCTGACCATGTTGCTTTTCACCTTGTCAACTGGAATATTGGATGTGAGGCAGACATTTCAACAAAACATTCGTTATACATGCATAATTGTTAAATAAAGAGTGTCTGTTTTCACCATTATAGTATGTGAGTATTGGTGGTCAAATACGTGAACTACAACATTTTTACTTTTGTTATTTTCTACTATCTTAGGAACCATAGTTACTTTAATCACCAGACAATACTTGCTTCAACAATTTTATTATGTATTTAAGAGCCTTGTAGACGTTCTTCTAATCATATTCATAAGCTAAGGTTGGAGCCTACTATTTCCTAGGCACTAGCAATGGCAATTCGTGCTCATGACACACATTTTTCATTTTCATTTACTTAAAAGCGTGGAAAAGGTTATTTTTCAACAAGTATCTTTATTTCCTTTATTCTTTCCGCAACCCCTTATCATAACAAGTATGCAAATGAATTCTCACCTTCCTCCAATATATAACCTCAGAAGCAGTCTGCAATAGCTTCCTATACATCTGTTCTTTCCTTCCTGATACAACATATGATAGCTGGAGTAAATGCTCCATGACATACAAAACATTTTCTTTTGGGTTTGTTAGGATCTGCACGTTGCATTACCTGGACGTTATCTATCATTGCGTTTTATGGAAAATCACAGCACTTTCCTTAAACAATACTGAGTGTAATTTTTTGCACAGGCCACTGATTCAATGTCATTAAATTAATGATCTATTCTGCAATACTATTTTGCAGATCCATATTTGGATCATTTTCCAGCTGGAGCAGGTCAAATTGTGTGGTGGATTATGGAGAATAGGCGGGAGTATTTTGATCGATCAAAGCATTTGCTGAATCGAGTAAAAATGCTGACTTTCTTATCTGACTTCCAATCTAAACAATGGTTATCTTGGTGCGAAGAAGAGAAGATTGAGTTTTATTTACAGCCGATGTTAGTTCCTTTATCTGTTAATGATGAACTAGCATTTGTAGCTGGCATTCAATGTTCCCTAAATACGCCAGCAGCCAGTGATGAAAAAATGATGGAAAAGAGGGACTTATTAAGAAGTGCTGTTAGGAAAGAAATGGGGTTGGCAGATAATGATATGCTCGTTATGTCATTAAGTAGTATAAATCCAGCAAAGGGACAGCTTTTGCTTCTTGAAGCAGCACTTTTAGTGGGTGAACATAATGTTTCTATGAAGGATCCTAAACATTATGAGTTATTGGAAGATAATAACTTGTCAGGAGTTGCTCAACAAAATCAAACTATCATGAACAGCCAGCCAAATCCCATGGCTGCCAACCAGACTGACAAACCATCGGATGTTCTCCGCAAAAATACTTCCACTCATGCGAGTTCTAGAAAGAAGAAGAGAAAGAATCGTAGTAACAGTATCAGAGATAGAGAGCAGAGAAAATCAAGGAAGCTGTTGTCAGAAGTAGCAAGTCAGCAGGAAGAATCCCTCAAAATTTTAATTGGTTCCGTAGGATCAAAAAGCAATAAAGTGCTATATGTCAAATCAATTCTGGGATTTCTATCTCAACATTCGAACTTGTCAAAGGCAGTACTCTGGACACCTGCAACTACTCGTGTTGCTGGTCTTTATTCTGCAGCAGATGTTTATGTAATAAATGCCCAGGTGACTTTTATTATCATTTAGCTATTAATTTGCTTTTGTGTCAGATGCTTTTAAGTGTATTCTATATCAAAAGATAATACTTCAATTAAACATTCTGCTAATTCCCATGTATCTTTTAACTCAGATTAGCATAATATCATTGGAGAACTCCACAGACTACTTTATGAGTTTTGACATCTGTAAATTTCTTTATCGATCAATATTAGTGCTACTTTTATACTCTTTTGTCTAATTTGGTTCAGTTCTTTAATTTAGACAATGTCACGCAATTAACCATTTCTAATAGTGAACCTGACAGTAGCATTTTCTTGAAGCTGTTGAGGCCTCGATATTATAGCCCTGTAGATAATCTCATGCATTATTAAAGTAGAACAATATAACCAAGTGGAATCTACTGTAGAACTGTTATGCACGAAAAGAGGGATTTGGGGTTGTTTTGAATCCGGAAATCAGGCTTCTTTTGTAAACTTAAGGACTGCATATATTTTGACAAAAACTTTCATGCTTTCTGGATCCATATAAGAAGAAATGGAAGAGATATTTTGAAAGTAGCAAAATAGTGGAATAAAACCTCTATACTTTTGTGTGTGAAAGAAACGTTATACTAAAATACTATGAAGCAGAAGTAACAAAGAAAGGGACACAAGCGAAGAAAGAGCACCGGAGAAGCAATGAAAATTTCAATCTTCCACCAAGACACTAGTTTTAATCAGCTTTACAGGCTTTACTGCTTTGCATACATTGTTTTAGATGCACGATTCAAGCAGGTTATTTGGTGAAAGTGAATGGCGTGTTTAGCCATTTCTTATAGAAAGAGAACATGATGACAGTTATATTTTCAGTGCTCTGCTTCTGTTGTATTTGTTTCCAATATATATTTCCACCCAGTAATTCTTTTAAGAAGTGGTTCTCCATTCAGTAATGAGGGAGATGATCAAAGTAATGGTTTTATTCAATGTTGTGTTATGAAACATCATTTCTGATTATTTTTCTTGCACGATATTTAACAATTGTTACTTATTTTAGGGACTTGGAGAAACTTTTGGGCGTGTGACAATTGAAGCTATGGCATTTGGCCTACCGGTATGATAGTTTACGTTCTTTTATATGTTCATGCCTTATCCTCATCTTCAACTTAGTTGCTGAAGCAAAATAATGCATTTGTACTTACTTTGAAATTTAAAAATAGACTTTTATTTTCATTATGTTAATCCAATTATCTTTTTCTATTTATAGTTTCAAGCTGTTAAATTAGATGATCTGGAAATCCATTTCTTTGGCTTCTTGTGCTTCGTGAGTCCATTGTATAGTTTTGAATTTCTAAGTGTAATGCAAGGCATAATCTGTTATAGAAAGAATGAAATTATGCAAATACCATGTGCATGTGGTGTGCTAATATTGCTTACTGGTGTACTCAGTACTATGTAAACTATTTTGGAATGGAGTAGGTAAGTAAATAAGATATGTTGCTGTAAGAGCTAGAGAATAGCTTTCTAGCTTGATCACCATGGCTGATACAACAATCTAAGTGGAAGTACCTTGGTAGATCAAAGAAAGATAAAACTACATTCAATGTGCAAATCATCCAAGTTATATGGAAGAAAGCTAAGAACGAAATAAGAGGTGGTCACAACGAGATCTCTTTGATATTAAGTTGCAATTAAAAATTCAACTTGGATGTTTCAAGAATGGGTTTCACAGGATTTTTACCAATAGTTGATATCCTTTTTCGCGGTAAAAGAAATTTTGACAATTTTCTGCAGACCACAGTTTTTGGTTGCATGTAAAATCTACAGATTTCTTTCTTTTATGGAATATTTACTGAGGCTAGGATGAACATATCTTTCTTCATATAACATTTCAAAAAAAAAAATTTGTATTATCTTGTCAATATTTATATCTCCTTGCAAAAGGTTAACAGACTGCACGCAAAGGAACATAGTTTCTGCACTGTAGTTATCATTTTTGTTTTGAGATAGAAACTAGCATGTCATAACTCACCCCCTATAGCGTAAACAATAAGGATAAACTTTACAAATAAATGCATTTTTTTAAAAAAATTGTTTTTATGCTGCAGATCCTCGGAACTGATGCAGGAGGAACTAAAGAGATTGTAGATCACAGAGTAACTGGCCTTCTACATCCTGTAGGCCACGAAGGAACTCAGGTGCTCGCACAACACATTCATTATCTTCTAAGCAACCCGTCTGTAAGGAAAAAGATGGGAGCAAACGGGAGAAGAAAAGTGCAGGATAAGTACTTGAAGAATCAGACCTATGAGAGCCTTGCCAAGGTCTTTTTCAAGTGCATGAAGCCTAAAGCTTGATGCGATTCTTTCGATGTTATATTAACCGATGGGATTTCCATTGGTTGATGCATAGGGTTTTTACTAATTTTATCGGCAAAAGCGGGTTCGAATTGCACTCTCTGCATTAACTGTTGTATTGATATCTCCCTGTGAACTAAGATTAGTTTCCCAGATAAGGTAATATGAATCATATTGCCATTTAGAGTTCTAAAAGACGGAAATTCTGGTCGTATTAAGATTAGAGTTCTAAAAGATGGAAAACCTGGTCGTATTGAGTGATACTTTATATGATTTTCAGACTGGAATTTGATTTAGTAATTTTAACCGTGTTACAGTTTTTTATACTACTTTGGTGTAGGTATTATAAGATTCAAGTATCTTCTAAACATCAAGAGAGATGACATCGGGTTGTGTAATTCATGAGAAAGGAGTTGGTATATTGTGTTTTAATAATATCAAAGTAGCACACAAAATGTGTAGTTAGCATACCGACTGCCTGAAATTTCTTGTAGGATAGCAGGTTATTGGGCCAAACAGAATTACTAGTCTGTTTTGGTTTTGATTTTAGAATTATTGAGATTCCTAGTCTGTTTTGATTTTGGTTTTAGAATTGTTGGATTCCTGGTTTGTTTTGGTTTTAGAGTTTCTATATATATAGAACGTTTTCGAAGAGATTTGTAGAGAGAAAAAGAGGTTGTTTTGAGCACTTTGAGAGGGAGATTTCTGAGATGTGAGTTGAGATCTTTTCGTGAGGATTATTTTGAGTGTTTGAGAGTTGTAACCCATTGTTTTTCTCCTCCATATAGTGAAAACTCATCATCCTCTCCTCGTGGACGTAGCCAATTTGCCAAACCACGTAAATCTCTATATTTGTGATTGGTTTGTGTCGTTCTTTTGTGAATTGCACTCGTTGGTTGTTCTTCTCTCTTGTTCGCCGACTCATGTGGGTTTTTGGTTCACGAGCACGCTTCCGCCGACACGCAACAATTGGTATCAGAGCTCTAGGATTTCAGACCTAGGGTTTGTTTTGGGTGGAGGAAAATTCGTTGTTGGAAGATTGGATCTTGGGGATCTAGGCTTCGGTAGAGATAGCATTGCGGAGTTGCCAGTTGGAGATCTCGTCTTCATTGTGTGGTTAGGAGTTCATGTTAGAATCCAATCTAGGGTTCAAGTTGGGTATTACTAAATTTTATCAGTTGTTCGAATTTTCTCTACAATTTATCGTTAGCAAGCAATGACAGGAGATAGTGGTGAAAGCCGCAAGACTATGGCAAGTACAGTTCATGTTGCACTTTAGAATACGAAGATAAGTGTTGAGAAGTATGACGACAAGATCAACTTTGAGTTGTGGATGAATGATGTGCAGGATGCTTTGAATTCTCAGAACTTAGAGGAGACCATCATGGTCCATGAGAGGCCATTGAAGTATGATGAGGCGATATGAGATAAGATGAATCGAAACGCTTTCGGGGTAATAAGATCTTGTTCGGAACAAGAGTTGAAGTACGATGTGATCGGTGTGACATCTGCGAATAAGATGTGGGAGATTCTCAACAACAAATATCTTATGAAGAGTGTTGAGAACCAATTGCACTTGCTGCAAGATTGTTCAGATTCCAGATGTCTAGGGGTACCTCACTTGCAGATTATATGAACAATTACATAAAGTTGTTGTCGGACTTGGCGAATGTGGATGAGAAGATATCGGATGAGTACAATGCGATTATTTTATTAGGCTCCAAACCCGATGAAGAGTATGATACATTCGTGCTCACTTTGCTGAACGGTAGATCTTCCATCACCTATAGTGAAGTGACTAATGCGTTAATGAATTTCGACTTAAGGAGGAAGGATAAAGAATCTTTCAGAGCTAGCAAATAAGGAGAGGCATTGTCGACGAGAGGTAGGAGTCTCTATCCGAGAGGTAGCAACAGAGGCGGGTCAAAGTCTAGAGGCCACTACCAATTAGTAAAGAACCAGCGTGCTTTCTACAAAGAATAAGGACATTGGAAGAGAGATTGTCCGAAACTCAGAGAGAAGGAGAATAGCAAGAAGAAGGGTCCGAAGGCTAGCGAGGTGAATGTTGCTAATGAAAGGCCCTAGAGGGGGTGAATAGGGTTTATGGATAAATAATATGCAATTAAAAGATATTTCAATAAATCACACACAAATAGAAATGCAATGACAATAAAAGAGAGTAGGGATAGAGATAGTTAGCCAAATGATGACACGCAGTATGTTCACGAGGTTCGGTCCGCTCACCTACGTCCCCGCTCCCCACTCTCGAGGAGAAATTCACTACACACCCGATTTGGAAGCCGGAACTTCTTTTATACAACGATCTCCAACGAGATCTCACAACCACACAGTAGATCTCCACGAGATCAAGCTCACAACAGTTGTAATTTGAAGAAAAACTCTCTCTTTACAGTAGCCCTATGACGAGAGGATAGATTGCAATTGAAGCTTAGGATGTGGGCTTTGAGATAGTGAAAGCAAATGAAAGTTGAAGTTCTTGAAAACAATAATCTTAAAAACAAGAGATTTGCAAAAAAAAACTTAGGCCCTGAGGTAGTTAGGGTTGTTGGGTATTTATAGGGAGAGAAGACAACAGCCAAAACCTTAAAGAATCAGCAGAAATCCTCCAAAAACCGAGAAACATATTCTGTTCAAAAAACTAGTTGTTAGACTGCTATCAGTCGACTGACGGGAATCATCAGTTGACTGATGAGCTGAACGTTGTATTCAAAAACCAGCTCATCAATCGACTTACGTTCATTTTCAATCGACTGATTGATCATCAGTCGACTGGTCAGTCGACCAAAACAGAACAAAAACTTTTGATGATTCCAGACGTTTTCATCAATCGACACATCAGTCGACTGACGTCATCAGTCGACTGGTTAGTCGACTGATAAACATATTTTCAACCTAAATCGATTTTTAAATTGAGTTTCAAAGCTCTGTTAAAAATAGTACATAAACTCCAAAAAATGTAAAACTTTGGGAATAGTTTATAAACATTTTAACAAACTTGTTTGAAAATGAATTTTACAAAAAGATCCCTGTATGTGTGAAAATCATCATTTTAGCAAAAGTACCAAAATACGAGTTTTGAAAGTGTGCGAGTATGATATCCCATGAGCTTCAAATGTAATCAACAAACTGCTTGCCTACATTAAGTACTAGAGAGAAAAATAAATAGCAAATATCCCTCACATAGAAATACATGACTTGAGTCTTGATATTTGCTCTTGAGTAGATGAAACTTCTTATGCATATGGTGCTCTTGAAAGCATTGCTTCATCACTTTGTCTCCACCTCCTTAGATATTGTCGTTATAGCTCATTTTCCATCCAATCCTCCATAAAAGGTGCTAATGATATGTGATCTACAATATAGCTCAATAAACGATTAGCACCAATAATGGTGTTTGTAAATCATCATCAAAATAAAGGACCTAACAGCTAAGAGTGGTAATGATTCAGATGATTCATGTTTTTCTCTATTGATTACTCTAGAGGTTAACCATGCTGATGCATCGGATTAGATGCTGGTATCTGGTGCTACTTATCATATGACTCCCCGACAAGATTGGTTTGCATTTTTCGAGAAGCTCGATGGGGGTATATTGGTCATGGGAAACGATTAGTCCTGTGACATTTGTGGGATAGGTACCGTCAGGATTCGGATGCACGACGGAGTTGTTCGTGAATTGAATGAAGTGAGATTTGTTCCTCAGCTGAAGATACAGGTGGACCACTCACTCCCCTGTTATTGTAGCTACTGCACGTTTTCACATAAAGCAACCAAACAGACCCTAAAAAAAAGAACAAATGTGTTGCAGAAACATGGAAATAATAAAATATATATTTTTCTATTCCTCTGAATTATCATTTTGTTTTTGTCTGTTCTCATTTCTTGTCATGTTTCCGATCATGATGGGACTTTTATGAAACTTTTAGTAGGCATGTGGCATGTGGATTAGGGATGTAAATGATGCAAATAACTTATGCCGGTACGGTATATATACAGGGACAAAAAAATTAGTTATTGGGCACCTATACAATTATTAGAAAAATGAATTAATAACTTAAATTAATATATATTATACTTATAGAAAATTTTATTTACACAATAATAAAAAGGATCTCAGATTTTCAATACATAATATTTTTCGTTATCATTTTTATATCGATACATTGATCTTTTTCAGGTACATTGCAAAACTAATAAAATACTCTTTAGTTCTAAAAACAATCTTTCATAATTGTTCTCAACACGAGGGCACGAAATACATGTTAAAATGGTATACAAATTTTAATACTTTTTGCAATATTTATAAGGGCACGTGCTCGCACACCCTCATGTAGATTCCTCCTTGCATACAGATTTCATTACTTATCAGAATATCATAAAAGTACATGTATAAACGACAGTTTTACCGGATCCCTTCTTTATATAAATTGAGAAATTGGTGGTACTAAATGCACCAAACAACACTGTCTAAACGCATAAAGTAATGACACATTATATATGTTATTTTAATAAAAACTTCTTTGTCGGTAAAGTTATCTTTTCTCTGTATTCAAAAGATCAATCCAATCCTATTGTCTTCCCCTCAATGGTTCATCCTCCAAATTCATTCATGATTTGCATTCAATTTGTCCTCCTTTCTTTAGTCACGTTAGATGGAATGTAGGGAATGACAAAACATGTAGTTTCTGGCATGATAAATGGACTGGTGCTAACTCCCTCAGCAACTTTTTTCCTAGAGTTCATCTCCTTACATTCTCAAAGAGTCGTTCTACTCTTTCACAAGGTTCCAGGCTTCTAATGCTTGACAATGGCACCCAATTTTAAGAAGAGGAACCCCCTAGGACGTCAGGAATGAAATCTCTGCTCTTCTCAACCTTCTAGCTTCATTCACTATATCTGGCTCTGCTAGTCACGACAAGCTCCTCTGGCCTTACCACTCTTCAGGTATATTCACAGTCAAATCATTCTATGCTCTCATCTCCTCTGGATGAATTATCCTCCGCCACTTCAGCTTTATATGGATCTCTCCCACCCCCCCTGAAGGTTAAAGTTTTCTTTTGGATTGTAAGCAAGCATAAGTTGAATACAAGGGAAAATTTGGTGTCCAAAGGATGGTCAAGTAGCCCCAGCTGCTCTCTCTGCAATGAGGCTATAGAATCCCACGATCATTTGTTCATTAAATAGTGATTTCTCCTCTTTAGCATGGTCATCTCTTCTTCCTCATGTTCCCCCAGCAGTTTGGCCTCAAATTTTGGATGATATGATCTCTTTTAACTTCAGCTCATCTTTCAGTCAGGATCTATCTACTATTTGGAGAGTTATACTCTCGTGCTTCTGTTGGTGTTTATGGAGTTGTCGCAACAACCTCATCTTTAATGGAATCGTTGCTTGTCCTCATCGTATCACCGCTAACGTTGCTAAATATATCTTATTTTGGACAGGCACCTCTGCCAGCAGATCTGGCTCTAAGTTCCACAAAGCGGCTATCAACTTGGCATGAAGGAAATCGCTTTAGCTAGCGGCGGAGCTGAAGTTGGTGACAATTTCTCTGCAGCAATTTGATTCAATAGTCCTTCTCTTCCCAATTTATTAGTTTCAGTCTACTTCGAAGCTTTCTGGATAATTTGTCGACTATTTTTCTCTTTTGTGTGTGTGTGTTAGAAGTGTAGCAGCTTCTTTTTTTTCTGGATTGCATTTTGATGTTTTGTTGGTTGTTTTGCTTTAGGGTCTTGGAATTTTCCTCCAATCTCCTCCCAAACGATGTCTATGTATAATTATGTTTTCATTAATATATATATGCAAGGCTCCTCATCCTGTTTCAAGTCAAAAAATATGTTATTTTAATATTAAATTAGAATTCTTACATGATGGGTATTTCATCCATAATTAGAACCTCATCAAATTAAATCATTTCAAAGTTAGAAAATTTTAATTATAATTAAATATTTGGTAATATTAATTAAATCATAATTATCCATAACTAAAAAAATAAAATAATCTTTTTTATGTATTTGTATTTAATAGAAATTATTATTGTTTATTATCATCATTATCATCATCATCGTCACTCCTTTATATATATTGAAAAATTGGTGAAACTCCTAAAGCATATAATAATGCCGTCTAAGCGCACAAAATAATATTTTCATGTGTCATATCTCTATTTCTATATTCACCTAAGAATTCTCATGAGTTTAAATCTATCCATAATTGAAAATCATTATCGTAATCAAATATTTGTTGCGCTCCAATTCATATGTGAAAAGATTTATAGAATTTGAGCTCGAATTCTGAAGGATTCAAATGGATACAAATATGATCACCTCAATATTTACCCTATTTGATTTGTTTCAATCTAATTTATTAGGTATAAGGGGATTATGATAGGGTAAAAAAATAGTTAAATTTTTCAGGAATGTGAACTGAAATATTTTGTTTTAATTGTGAATAATTGGAAGGAAAAATTTTTGAATGACAATTTTTATTATTTAAATCATTATATTGTGATCACTAATGAAATGTTTAGCTTAACTCTATAGGTATATATTATTGGCTTTTCTGATACACCAGATAATGGTATATTAACACTAGGCCTGTGGATGATAAGTTGACGAACTTATAAACTATTTGCAATTGTCTAAAAGTTTAACTAATTTGTTATTGGAACTTGGTATATGAAATCTACTTCAGAGACAAAGTGATTATT
Source organism: Asparagus kiusianus (assembly GCA_022839385.1). Classification (NCBI taxonomy): domain Eukaryota; kingdom Viridiplantae; phylum Streptophyta; class Magnoliopsida; order Asparagales; family Asparagaceae; genus Asparagus; species Asparagus kiusianus. The sequence goes on from BQKN01067422.1 coordinate 94,905, forward strand.
TTAATGGACAGAAACAAAGTGTTAAAGCAAGTGAATTATAAGAGTGGAAATAATAAAATTATTCATACAATTTTTAGCTTAATGTGGGCTCTCTCAGCCTCCTTTCTATTGTAAAGGACCTATCCTCTTAAAGGCGTGTTAGTGAATTAGAACTTTTAAGCAGAATTAGTATAATTATTAAAGTGAGATAATTTAATGAAAGTGGGATAATTTACAAGGATAATGAAGGATAATTTTTTGAGGAGGGATAAAATTGGTAAAATGACATGGGATAAATTGATAGGATCAAAAGAGTATAATTTATGTATTTTGGTGATATAATATCTTAATTTATATATCTCTTATTTGCGAAAAGGAAAAGCAAATGCAGTTCCAAGTCTTAAGAATATAGTATGGGACTGTAAGAAGTGCATTATAAATGGAGAAAATTAAGAAACCATGTAATGTGCAATCACATTAAAACCACATATATTATTTAACTAGTTCAATAGTTCATATCAAATGTAACTTGTATCGTCCAAACTCAAATCAAAGATAAGCATGTATAGCAAATATAAATAAGCATGGCTTTGTAATATACAAGAGAACAAAATTGATCTAGTTTACTTCTACTCTAAAAGGTGGGATAAATTCAAAAATTAGGACCAATCTTCTCTATATATAGCATGGATGAAAAGTGGGATAATTTTTTACAATTATCCTAGTTCTACTTTTATCACAATTTTAGTTGAATAACACTATAAAATTTCATCCCAGAAAAAGTTTTAATTGACTAACACCATATAAATTTATCCTACAGTTCTAGTTTATAGTTCCACTTGACTGACCCCCTAAAAGAACTTTTAAGAGCAAACGATGAAATATTTCATAAACCATGAACAGAACATGTAAAGGCAACCAAGAGCTCCACTATCAATCCTCCTATTTTCAACTTGTATAATTGCATATTTTTCATGCTAGAGTGAATGGGGGGGGGGGGGGGATGAGATATCCCCACCTAATCCTGAAGATTATGAGAAACAAGGAGCTCACGTTCTTATTTTAAATAGTAAACATATGAAAGGAATACTACGAAACATAGTGCATCTAGACTAAACACCGAAGTTGAAAAAATTACTTGCTTGGACCGAACAAATCACTTGCCACTCTCCATATTCGAAAACAAAACTCACCAATAGCGACAAACAACACCAAACATCAAAATTATTAGATTTTTTAATGGTATGGTTAACCAACTTTGGCATGTTATCAAATATTCCAAATTCGAATCTCACTAGCCACAAATTTATAATGTGAATTAAAAAAATTAGCCGCAAATTTATAATGTGGATTAAAAAAATCAATATCGCTACGTGAATCCAAATTTCAACTCATAACAAGGACACATAACCTGTTTTGGTATAATGAACTTCCAAGTTTTGGTATAACAGTTAGGGTCTTCCAGAAAAACTGAGAACCAAAAAAGTTCAAGGTAAAAATCAACAAAATTACAATATGTGATCCCTATCACCATTAGAACAAAACCTCTCACGTTAAAACTTCGCCACAAAATGAGCATACAGTAAGATATTAACGATGTATATTGCCTCTTATCCAGCTCACGACACAGCTTACAAAAACTTACCTCACTGGTTGCTGGTTATAGTGGTTCTTCTCCTTCTTCTTAGCAGCAGCAAGCCTCGAACTCCTCGCAGCGGCCTCGAGAGCAGCAGCTCTGGCCGCTGCGTCCATCTCTTTATTGGTCTTCTTCTTCTTCATCGAGACCACCTTTTTCAGTCTCCCCTTCACATCAGCAGTAGATCCATTCTCTTCAGTTTCTTTAGCGCCCGATACATCTTTTTCTGTATAGTTATCTTTTTCTGTATCGTTATTAGTGTAACCACCATTGGGCTGCTGCTGCTGCTCTCGTGCGTCTGTTGTCTCCTTTGAAGACTTATCCTTCTTCGACTTCTTCTTCTTTGAAGTTTTACTCTCTGATGGAGCTGATACACTCTCTTTCTTCCCTCCCTCGCCATTTTGCTCCTCTGATTTCTTCCCTTCTGCAATCGGATAATCAACTTATCACTGATGCATAATATATGATAATCATTAACTTAGAGGAGATATAGCCCTCAGCACAGTTGAACGGAAGAGTAGAATTCAAGTAGCTGACACCAAAACTTTGGAATAATGGCTTTGCTGTTTTTGTTGTTTGATGCGAAGGAGAGAAATCAAATCTGATGATAATTGTCACATATACAATGATGTGGCTCAATCTCAACCAAGTATGGCTATATGAGATTTCTCTCTCCACCTTTATTCACTTAGCTGAAATTGAGCCACATTATTGTCACATGAGAGATCCCCTTACATGGCAAAGGATACCCATTATTCTCCACTATGATGGGAATTTTGACACGCGACAATGAAATACTGTTTTATCTTATTTTACTTCACCCTATTATAAGTTATGAAGTCCATCCTCCTAATAAAAAGGGCTGAGGTCCTTACTCTCAAGAAAGAAAATTATCTATTAGCATGTAGTAGTACCATTTGACTGCTCTTGGCTAGATATACCCAGTTCAGCGAGAAGGGCATCCAGTTCTTCAAGTCCCTTCTTCTTCAGCTCTTTCTTCGAGAGCTGTCTCTCGTTTTCTTTGGGTGCTGAGGTTGTAGGTAAAGGCTTGTTCTTTGTGGGCTCCGAAGCGATAGGAGCTTCAGGCTCTGGTTCTGGTTCATCCTGAATGTTTTCAACGCCTTCATCGAGGCCTCCATCTTCACTCTCACTCTCCTGCAGCTAATGCACAAGAGATGAATAGAATTAGTTGTCTAAATGATTCAATAGAGAAAGGAGGTTCAGAACCAGTTTTAACATATGACAGATAAGTAGGCCTATTTTGATCGCACTATATTGATGTATCTTTGGACACCATAATGTGATTCATAGGAGACACGGAATGAGAATATTACAATATTACGATGATCGTGTGATACTCATTAAGAGATAATAAGAAATGAAATCATTCATAAAAAATTTGTGGTTGTTCCTATTAAGGATAAAATGAGAGAATTGATTGAGATGGTGGTTATGTGCAGTGGAGACTTTAAATGCACCAAGAAAGAGATTTGGTAAAATTTAACTAATAGAGTAACATGGGCTAGAAATAGTCCTAAGGCCACGTTTGTTTTTTGTTCCCAAACTAGAGGGTATTATATTTCTCGAGGTATAATACTGGGACTACATTATCTAGGGACTATTTTAGTCCAATCTAATGTTTGTTTTGGCACGGATTAACATTCGGACTAACTTAAAATAGTCTATATTGGTGTTTGTTTTTAAGAAGATTATGACCATTCCAACTATATAATAACTAAAATGACCTTTTTACCCTCAAGTCAACTAATATCGTATTAATGCATCTGTTTTGGGTGGGGGGGATTAAAATTTAGACCAAACCTTATCTAGAAAGTCAAAATACACTTGAATAATTTAAAAAATATTACAATATATATTTCCTCATTATTATTTAGCATGAAACAATAAATAAAACTATTGTTCATTAGATTGTTGTTACTAGCATTGTTGACCATATCATATATCATTTAAAAATAATTTTTAGCTCTTCTGAACCTTGATGGGGGAGGGGGAAGACATATTTTAAGGAAAAAAGTGGGAAGACATATTATAGATTGATCATAATTTAGATGAAAACAATCAAAAAAGGAAAGAATCATAGACTCTGATATTTTTTATTAGAAACATATTAGATCATTATGATCATTTATTCAATGATTAATATCATGCCATTAGAGATTATACTCATTAAAAAAAAGTTTATTCAAACAATTTTTAAATGTACATTTAATAACTAGATAAAGATGATATTACCTCTAATTAGCCCTATAGCATGTCCAATCAAGCCACGGTTTACATTATAAAGCCAAATAGTGGTTAGGAAAGTGGTGAGGAAAAAAAGAGAAATTGACAAAGACAAGTGTCTGAATCCTGCGAGCACACAAAATTGATGCAAACATTCTTGAATCTGCACCAGATGAGAGCAACAAAGATGAAATCGGATGTGAGGACAGCGCCGAGTTTCTCTTTTTCATTTTCCTTCTTTTTTTTATATTAATAGATACTCCCTGGGAAAATAGCTGCAAACAAAAATATTTCGCGAAAAAAAAAAACGACGGTCGAAAAAGAAAATTTGCGGAAAGAAAAAAGCAAGGTAGTGGGCTGTTTTGTCAAAAAAAAAATTTAATCCCTTTAGATGATTAATACTTGGACTGTAAAGGTGGGGGGTTGGGGTGGATTTAGTTTAGTCCCCTTCTTGGGTATTAAGTAGTCCCCACTTAAAAATAGTCCGGGCCAAATTAAAAAACAAACAAGGGCTAAAGAGTTGGGTCCAGACTATTTTAAATACCCTCACTATTTAAAAAACAAACAAGGCCTAGGAGAACTTGAAAGGAAGCAATTAAAAGCATGAAAATAGTGGTTAACTTAATAGAGGAGATGGTCCTTTAATAGATCTGAAAGGAAAATATAGGACCTATGCCGCAAATCTCAAAAAATTGGGACCAAAGATTTGTCATCGTAACTTGTTGATCTAGAATGTGAATTTATCCATAATAGAAAAAATATGGTATGCATCACTTATGAATACAATCATAATAAGAAACTCCTGTCATCTTTGCCTCTTCAAGCAGATACTCCTCCAGGAATTAGAAAAGATTGTCACATTAGTTTCACTGTTTTAAAATTTTAAATTAATATGACCAAAATGAAAGGTAATTAGGAACAAGACTACTAAAACACTTTTATCCGACCATGGTTGAAATTGTTCACTTTTCTAAACATTGTTGCAGACCCTCTGTACTATTGCCAAATTGAAGTCACTATCCCTGTAGTTCTATTGTTGCGGATAGTCCACTGAGTCACCTTTTTTAGGGGAATTATCTGCGCCAATAGATTTTCAGTTTTTTTTTCTTTTGGTTGGTTGGGTTGGGTTTGGGGGGTTTTTTTGTGGTGGTGGGGTGGGGGGGGGTGTAATTAACTCTTATAGAAATTTCCCTTTTATTGACCTTCTAAAATCCAATATCATTATATACATAGTAAACCATCGATGAAAAAGTTAACTTAAACAGCAACAACACCTATCTTCCATATTTGAAGAAAATCCGCTTCCTCAGATTCATACTTAAAATTTCAGATTCCTGGGAATAGAGAAAATCATAGTGGCAAGTTTCCGTCTTTAATATTAATATCACGATGACATAGCTGCCATAGTCAGGAACCACACCAACTTAGCCTACTGCAGATCTGTTGATTCTCAAAGTCTTCTACTGTGAAGGAAACATGCCATCTCAGAGAAATCTACAATCGCATTTCCTTAAATGCTCAAATTGGATTAAAGACCTTTGACAATGTCAAGTTTTAAATCTGTAAATATTCAGATCTCGTAGGATCACACTCAAGTTCTAAATTGTCACTCAAACACAATTTAGAATCACATAGCATGCACTTAATAGCCCTTCTATGACATGGTGACCTTAGAATCAGCATCACAACCTACCACCTTTATTGGTATTTTGAGGCATCCATTTTACAGGAAAGGTTTTCACTCAGGAAATCATAATAGCATGCTTGCCATCATTAAATTTTCAGAATTATTGTGATGACAAAAATAAAAAAATAAAAAAATCCATAATGGCAAGTTACCATTCTTAAATGTTCAGATTTAGCAGGATTGGCTCCGGCGTGTGTATAGGAGGAAACATTTAGAGGAAGCATCTACGTTTTGCAACAAATATTCTCCTAGTTCACCCCTATAGCAGATTTACAAGGAAGATACATCCATAATAGACCTTATTCACACATACCATCTATTGAAGCTGCTAAAAAATGCCAGATCATCCAATTAAATGGACTTCATAGCAAGTGTTTCATACTAAGAATTTAAAAATTTTGCTTTCTGGATATAATTTTGAGAGGATAAATTAGATGGTAAAATAAGCACACTTGAATAGCTAAAATATGGAAAATGACGCAACTACAGCTAAAGTACAATGACCAATAAGAGAATCCAGAAGCAAAATCACTTGGTTTGAGACAAGGAGATGGTACCTATAACTAAACCGAAGCTTAAGAGAGGTTTTTTTGGCTGTGAAATCTTTAGCAGGAACAACACTACTAAGCTTGAGAAGGTATTGTTTCAAATTGTTAAGAGGGCTAAAAAGCTTAGACATCTTTCTAGGACCTAGAAGTGACCATACAGTCAGACATGCTTTTTTCCTTAAGGGATAGAACAATTGACATCATAGCATAAAAAGGTTTTTCCTAGAAAGAAGGTTACCAACTCAGAAGTTTAATTTCTTTGAAAGCAAACATCTAAGCTACGCAACTTCTCCACTAGATGAATATAGCTGTCAAGGGCAAGCAACAAAAGCCAGGTAGAGCATATGCCAGTCCTGCTTTCATAACGAAGGACACTGGAAGCAGTGTCAATTGTGTCCTTCCATCAGTAGGTTATATTCCCCCCACCCCCAGAAAAAAAAAACACACAAGAGAACGGGAACTAGTCCTCCAAAAAATGGATGCCCAGTCCTCCCTCACACAATTAATCATTCTACTTTGTTTGAAAGAGTTGGCCATAAACATAAGAAATATTTAAGCAATCATAGGATGAACACAAATAAACATAGTTAAAGAAAAGATCAACTAGATGTGGACACCTCAGAGTTTGAATCAAAGGTTTGGTGCATGCAATTGGAACCAAAAATTATGATCATATACAGGATGAAATGCAAAAGCATTGAAAGCACCTTATTTGAAAAATATTAGAAAAATACTTGAACAAAAAGAATCTTGTGTTTTCCCTTTGCAACCATGAATAACTAATAAGAAAGAAATTGTAATAATAATGCTCCTACTTCATCATATTTACATGTAACTAGGTAAAGAGGGAAATACATGGACACCTTTTGCAAATTCAATTAATAACAATATAGATCATTTAGCATTTAAAATCGGGGAGATACCATAAACAGTCATGTCGGCGAAGTTTTGTGCTAGAAATAAGAAAATTTTCCTTTTCAGACGACTTAACAAAGTAGATATATAAAATAAATACCCATCTTTTATTTTCTGTTAAACTGGCGAGATAAAGGACAAAAAAAGTGTATCATACATGTCAGAAAGGACTCCACTCGGCGGGTAAAGAATCCCATCACCCCCCCCCCCCCCAAAAAAAAAAAAAGCCCCAAAAAAATCCACTTCTACTAACATCCCTGAAAAGTCCTAAGAACCTTGATTGATCACTTATTCATTTTTGGCTCCAATTCTGCAAAAATTACCTAAAATCAAGATTGCACAGCACGATGCTGGAACTATTTTACATTATCAAATCAAGAATGTGCAATAGGTGTCTACAAGCTCAAACAAAGCAAACTTAAAAGTTCGTTAGGCATTCCATATGGAGACAATCTATTTATAGGATGTATGTAAACTGTTAAAATTTCCAACAATCATAGTCCATAGATACCATGAATCTGTACTGTCAGAATTCAAACAGCTACAGAACATTATATGCAAAGTATGTTCATTTAAGAAAACAGTAGTAAGAAAGTAACTGTTATCATATTAAATTTCGTAGGTTCATAGTAGAAACTTGTTCAACAATGTTGCTACCATGAAAAACAGCCGAAAAGTTAAGTCTCCCTATGCACAACATAGTAGTGTCATGGTGAAGTACATGTGCCCGATAAGCAACAATAATAACCATGAGAATCATATAAAATATTTAGCCGATATAGATAAGTCTCTCTTGTAGAAGAATTGATGCATTAGCTAGGGGATAGAAGAAAGTAAGCAACTTGTTATCGAATTGCAAGTGTAAAAAGGTCATGAAAATTTTATGGCATAAGTACATATGATACGCATGTGGATCCACTATATAAGGAAAAAATGGTGAACCAAAATGCTCACGAAAATCCAGGCCACCTTGAAATAGTTGCAAGTAACATCTATCTATTATACTAGTTGGTAGGTACAAAATGCAAAATTTTCAACAGTAACATGAAAGTTTTCTAAACTTGACGGAGAAATCGCTTAAAAACTACATGGCTTCCAAAGGATGCAAAGACATGCATATACCTTAAGAGGCCAACATTTACTAGGCAGACACAAATAGCCGAGAGATCGCTGAAGGAAGACTATAAGCATTTGTCAATCTAACTTAAATATTAATATATTACACTTCACGACAAAAGGTACGGGTAATATTTACCATGTGAACTACTACTCAGCTCTAACTTTCTTCCTTTTTTTCTTTGGCGATTATGTGTTATACATATTTTTTTCTTTAGCAGTTTTCTTATAGGTAAGAAGGTTGAGCTTCTATTATTTGGCATCTTGCTGTCTGAAAGGCCTTTTCTCCACCAATATACTCACTCGTCAAACAAGAGCATACCATGCCGTCATTAATCCACTAGAAATTATTGTTCAAAATAAAATTTCGGCCAACTAATTTCCACTCCAATCTATCATTGGCCGTCATGATGCCATTAGTTTTTAGCAAAGACTACCTATGAGTTCGTATGTTTGTAGATCCCCAATTTTAACATTTCACAGTATACAATCCGTACGAGCTAGGCATCATGTGCGAAGTTTTAACTTTTCAACACAACTATTTCGTGGTTATGGACTTTATAATGCTCGGGGATATTGGCAACTAGTTTAAATTAAGATTCAACGATTAATGGGGGCAAGGTTGAGTAAAGGTAGACCTAAGAGAAGTTGCCAGAAACAATTAAGGACATGCCGATAGTTAAGGAAGGAGATAACTGTTAACAGACCTAAACGGAAGAATAAAATTCGTGGAGCCAACCCCAAAAATTTTGGGATAAACGCTTTGAGTATACATTCCTCCTCCCTTCCTGTCTCATTCTCCTTCTCCTTCTGAACACTCGACTTTGGAAATGCCCCAAATCACCAAATCATGACAAAAAGTATCAAGCCAAATGTTTCTATGTCATGGAGTATAAAATTTATTAAATACAGCATGCCATTTCAAACCTCATCGATCACTAAGAGTCACGATGCCCTTATCCATAGCAAAGAATAACCGCAAATTCGGACATATAACTCGCCAGCTCTACCATTTCACAGTACAGAACCCGTGCAAGCTAGGCATCTAAGGTTCGTGAAGTTTCACTTTTCCTCACACAACAAAAATTACTTTATGATGCTCACTAATCAAACCTAATCAAACCTAGTTTCAACTGAGATGCCTTCATATCTAACAAGATTTATAGTTCCCAGTACACATACCTCCTCCATCACAGCCTCAATCTCAATCTCTTTCTTCTGATTCCCAGAATCCGACGACCCCCAAATCCCCCGCAGAGGCGCAGAGCTCGCATAGTAATCATCGTCATCCTCATCCTCAACATCAGCCCACGACTTGTTAACCAAAGGCTTCGGGTTCCAAAACACCGGCTCCTCCGGCTCTTTCGGTTTGCTCTTCGAAGGCCCTTTACTCTTGGACGAAACCTTATCTGACTTCTTCTTCTTCTTGAGGCTCTCGAGGACCGCGAACCCGTTGGCGCTCCCAATCTTCAACGGCCCATCATCCCTCCGGCTCCCGCCTCCCGCCATTACCTTGCACGAACCTTGACGCAGCAGAAGTTAAAAGATCCCAAACTCTAGGGCTTGTATGCTCGAATACGTGCGAATACACAAAGAAATGAGCCTCAAAATTCTCAAAAGACCACCTTTGACGGTGCTAACTACTGAGCACAGCGAGAGATTGCTGAAATCAAACGCAGGAAAAGAGAAAACTTAGGGTGTCGAATGAGGAATCTACGGGGAGAAGTTTAGATTGGGTCCGATAAAGGGGAAATGCAAGGGAATAGGAAACTATGGATCGAATTAGGGTTGGAACGGAGATCTGAGCTAGGGTTTGGCGATTAACGTTTTTTCTTTTATGTTTTTATTATTTGAGTATAATATTTTGGATTTGGACGAGATAAGATAATTACACGGCCCCTTGGTCTGTCTTCATTTTAGCTTCGTCGCGGCGAAGCTTCTCAGCGAAAGCTTATCCCGCACTCTAGCTTGTTATCCGTGCAGTGCACGGAAATAAGGAGAGGAGTTTGAAAAAGAAGAGAGAGAAAAATGGGCTTATATGTAGGAGTGGAGGTATCCAAACGGCCCGGTCCGGCTCGAAAAACGGGCCCAAGCAAAGCAAAACCGAGGCCTGGACCCTGTCCGGGCCTGGCCGGGTTTTTTTAGGTTTTTTATTTTTTTATTTCTTTAAATTTTTAATAATACATAACTAAAAATTAAACAAAATTTTTTAAAAAAAATCATATTATTATTTATTATTCATTTGAAATTACATAAATTAAATACAAAAAATTATAAAAATTAAAATGATAAAAGTAAATTCTTTATTAATAATCAGTAAATTGTTTACAATTATAAATTTATTTTAGAATTCGTCGCATCGCAATAAATGAGTACATCCTTGTTAGACCCTAGAGGGGGGGTGATTAGGGTCTTATGCTAATCTAATCCGATTTTATGCCAATGAAAATTAATTGATAAGTTATCCTAGCAAGTATGAAATACAGCAAGATATATGAACTAGGATAAGCAATGTGAACAATGAGATATATCCTATATGATAAAAATATATGCAATGATATATAAACAAACTCAAGGGTAAACAAACTAAGCAAGATAGTGGATGATATAAATAATGAGACAATGGCGATATGAGCAATGAGCATAAATAGGAATAAACGCCAAAGCACACTCAAATGATCACGGAGTTCGGACCTTCCATCCTACGTCTCCGCTCCTCACTCCTGGGGAAAAATCCACTATCACAATCCGGTTTGGAAGCCGGAACTTCTACACACTCGGTTTTCTAGCTAACCGAAAACTCTACAAATCACACTCTTGTAAACCCACTCTACACCCTCACAAGTGTTGGACCTAGCCGTGTCTCCTCAGGTACTCAGTTACAACCTCTCCCTAGGTTCGTCAGCCGACGTCACTCCTCTTGGGACGATCCCCGACTCTAACCACACACTCCTCTCGGTGTACAAGTGTATTACAAAATGTAACTCACAATAAGCACAAATATAACAAATGGTTGTTCTCTAATATGGATGAGAACGCAATGAAAGCTCACACTCAATTGTTATAATCTCTCACAACCCTAAATATATTATGAATGCAAATATAATAAGCTCAAGTGGGTGTGTGTAACAATGAGATTCAATAAAACAAAACTAAACTCAAATATAAAATCTAGCTTAAGAA
>BQKN01067422.1:106612-157902 GCA_022839385.1 Asparagus kiusianus
CATAGTGAAATTAAAGTAGAATTAGAAAAAAAAATGTGTGCGTTGCAGTTTATATTTAATTAAAAATAAAGTAAATCAAACAAATCAAATCACATCAAACTTTTTATAGAAAGTCTCCATGTGCTATTTGCACAGCTCGAGGGCTACACTCTATAATTCACTATATGCAATTCTTCGCTCAAAACTGCAAATATAGACAAGTACGAGCTGGTAATATTTACATAAGATGCCTAATATGAGTTTGCAAACAAACTAACATCAAATCAAGTAGCCACATCTCAACATGGTATCTTAAGCATTAATAATAAAGTACATGGGATCAAAGAAACTGATCAAGGTTTTTAGAGAATAAATTCTGGTGTGTCTTGATCAATTTTTAATTTTTGATTTAGTTTTTTATTTTGGAAATTCTTAGATTGTTCGATATTGGGTCTTTAATTTTTTTTTTTTATTAAAATGAGAGTTTAGAGGTATACATGGACGCTGCTATGCTATTAGGATTAAGGCTGAGAAACCATGGGTTATAATTTGTAGCTTCACAAAAAAAGAATTTTCAATATCATTATTTAAAGAGGTTTCATTAACTTCTTGCTTATTCAAACACTTACGCGAAATATATGCTGAATTTTTTTAGGACATTCAAATGTGTGCTACACAAAAGTTTATCTTGCATAAATGATAAAATACGGCTAGTATATAATGAATCTAAAAAATAAATTAAAAGAACAACTCTAGTTTATTTAAAATAATTTATTTAAAATTATTTTTTGTATCTCTCTAACTTTTCATCATTTTTTAACCTCAAGAATGAATTATGTACATGCACACATAGCGTGCACAAGAAATATATACCTCATTAATAGTATTTTGGTGAATTTCTAATAAGCCTCCTATGTTTAGTAACATCTTTTTAAAACATTGTGTGAAATGATGTGCACTTTTGTAATACACTTTTACGTCTAGATTAAATAATTTAACATTTTTTCATATTAATGTAGATATTCTACTTGGTTGAATTTGCCTTGTTTTTTTGAAAATATTTCTAAATTTGTCGGTGATTCAGGTGAGTTAAGCAACTTTCTTCTCTTTTCTCTTTATTTTATTCATAGTGATGGTAACTCTATTTCCTTGTATTTATCTTCTTCTTCACTTAAATATTTATTATTATTATTATTATATGCCTTCAAAAACAGAATTAACCTTAGCATATGAGATATTTGTGATTACTGATGCATGTATAGTGTACCAAATTTTTCCAAAAAAAACCTTAAATACTATTGAACATCAATTAAAATATACTTATTCTCTCAAATTATATTCATTGCTATACTTATGTTAAATAAAATCAATAATTTAACGCATTAAATTTTCTTTTCCTTGTAGAAATTTACATTCTACTTCTTGGATTGTATAATCACTATACTTTTGCATAAGAGTACCTTCTTCCAAATGACTTCAAACCAAGGTTTGAATTCAACATAAATAAATATATATTATTTTTTATGTGTATTTATGTTTATTAATAGTATATTTCATTATTTTTTAACAGAAGAACACATTCTAATACATGAGAGTAGAAACACTAAATATAATCAGTTGAATGTTGATCAGAAGAGAACTTACATTCAGAAGGTCATTGATAATAATAGAAAGAGGAAAAGGAATGATTTTGCTGACAGTAGTACCAATAGCAAGCGAAAATGTAAGATTGATTTGTTTTGTGGAGCGCAACAGCGGGAATATGAGCATGGAGGTTTGCATAGATTAATTTCATAATTTATTAAAATAATTACATGATTTTATATATCTAAATTTATTTAACACTAAAAACTATTATTTTTTTCTAGGTTAAATAATTAACCATGAACCAGTATGTTCTTTATTACATAAACTACGCACTCCAAAGTCTTGTTCATTTTGTGGAGCAAAAAAGTTTGAACACGAGCCACCAACATCATGTTGCCACAATGGTGAAATCCACCTAACATATGTGAATGTTAATGACGAGTTATATGCCCTTTATACAGTACAAACCCAAGAGGCAATTGAGTTTCGAAGACAAACCAGAAAGTATAATAGCATTTTCTCATTCACATCATTTGGGGCAAGGTTTGATAGAGAGCTTGCATCAAACAAAAATGGTATTTCCACATTTAGAGCACAAGGACAAATATATCATAATCTCCCCTCTCTAATTCCAGAAGAAAATAAGCCTTCCTACTTTCAACTTTACTTCTACGATATGGAGAATGAGTTGCAAAATCGAATGGGAATATTAGATAATGCAAACATGAGTACGACTACAACTAAAAGATTGATGGATATATTAGAAGGAAACCCATATGCAAAATTTCTGCGGAAGCTGAATGATTTTCCATCTCTTGAAGACTTCAAGATCATTATAAATAGAGATGCTGCAGTAGATCAACGTGACTCGCCAACAGTGGATCAGGTTGCAACTGTCTGGGTAGAGGGAAATAATGAAAATGTTCCGTATGAGAGAGAAATAGTTGTCCATTCACACTCCGACAAGAATCATCAAGTTAAGTACTATTTTGGTTGTTATGATCCTTTACAGTATCCTTTACTCTTTCCAGGCAGAGATGTTGGATGGCACCAAAATATTAAAAGAAGGGAGAAAAATGATATTCGCCGTTCAAAACAACTAAATACAACATCTCAAGTGACTCAACAAACTTTTACATCTGCAGAAGACATATTTAAACGAGAAAGAGAAGGTAAATCATAATTAAAATTGTTTAATAATATTAAAACATTAAAAATTAACTTAACCTGCAAACTTGTAGGTGTTAAAGCACCAAAGGCGGGAAGCGTCTCACGTCGAGAAGATTATTGTTACAAGTTCCAGATAAGAGACACTCGACAAACTATTGTATTAACATCGGCATGCCGGTTGTTCCATCAATATGCTATTGATATGTACATAAAGCTTGAAACAACAAGACTTAATTATTTTAGAAAGAAACAATCATAAATCAGAGCAGAGTTATTCTAAGGCATAGTCGATAGTGTAGCTGCTGGGGAAGCAAAAGCATGTCAAGTCGAAAAAAGAATAGTTTTATCATCATCATTTATTGGTGGTCCTAGAGATATGCGTCGTAGATATCCTGATGCAATGTCATTAGTACAACGATTTGAAAAACCAGATATTTTCATCACAATGACATGCAATCATGAATGGGAAGAAATTACGGAGGAACTACATCCAGGACAGACACATAATAATAGACCGGATCTAACCTCAAGGATATTTCGAGCAAAATTGCAAGACCTGAAAGATCAACTATTTAAAAAGGAAATCTTTGGAAAAGTTGTTGTCCATGTTCATGTCATCGAGTTTCAAAAAAGAGGGTTGCCTCATGCACACATGTTAATTATTCTAATGGGAAAGCACAAAATCGTATCATCAGATCATTATGATAAGTACGTATCAACAGAAATTCCAAACCAGTATGAAAATCCAATTCTATATGAACTGGTAAAAAAACATATGATGCATGGCCCTTGTGGAGAGTTAATGTTTGCATGCAAAATGGTGAGTGCAAGTATCACTACCCTAGAGAGTTTTCTCCAAGATCAATACAAGCGAAAGATGCTTACCCAATTTATAAAAGGAGCAAAAATAATAGAACAATGTTGGTTCGAAACAAATTTCTTAATAATCAATGGGTGGTACCTTACAATCCATATTTGCTGACACGTTATAACTGTCACATCAATGTTAAAATATGCTCAGGCATAAAAGCAGTGAAATACCTTTATAAGTACATATATAAAGGCCATGATAGAGTGGCTGTAAACATTGAGTATAATGAAGGTGAAAAAGTTGTGAATGAAATTAAAAATTTTCAAGATGCAAGATGGGTATCAGCTCAGGAAGCTTTCTGGAGAATATATGAATTCCATCTTAATGAGATATTCTCGGCTGTCATAACTTACAACTTTACATGCCAAATCAGCAATATGTTTCTTATTGGAAACATCAAGACCTATCGAAATTGATTCACTTGGAACATGTCTCCAAGACGATGCTTACAGAATTTTTTACTACGTGTAAAAAAAATTAAAGAAGGTAACAAGAAGAAACATGAAAAGGATCACGAAAAGGAGTTATTATATGTGGAATTTCCTGAATGTTATGTTTGGGATTCAACATTAAAATCTTGGAGTCCAAGAAAACAGAGACAAATGATAGGTCGAATAAACGGGGCTAATCCAATTGAAGGAGAGAGATATTACTTGCAACTATTTCTTACTCACGTTAGGTGTCCGACATCATTTGAGGATCTACTGACGATAAATGGTATTCATTGCAAATCTTTCAAGCAATCAGCCCAGAAATTAGGTCTTTTGGAATTTGATGATAGCATAAGAGAGTGCTTAGATGAAGCCATCGTCTTCCAAATGCCAACAACACTTCGACATTTGTTTGCAACTATATTGGTTCATTGTGAGTCCACAAATGTTAATTATTTGTGGGATCAATATCTTGAATCATTATCTGAAGATTTCTCAAGGAGAACAAATGCTACTAGAGCTTCGGTGATAAATGATACTCTTCTCAATATTAACTTCTACTTAGAGAGTATGGGAAAGGATATTAAAAATTTTGATTTGCCACCTTTACAAACAAAAACCATTTCAGAGGAAGGTTCATACCCAAGAGAAATAAAAGAAGAGCTAGATGTACAAATCCTAACTGATGATCTAAATGCTGCAACAAAACTCAACTATGAACAACATACTGCATACACTACAATATTAACACGAGTTGAAGAAAATAAAAGTGAAGTTTTCTTTATTGACGGTCCTGGAGGAACTGGGAAGACTTATTTATATCGTGCTCTACTTACCACAGTAAGATCGCAAGGTATGATAGCTCTTGCTACACCGACATCAGGTGTCGCAGCTGTAATATTGCCTGGTGGAAGAACAGCACACTCCAGATTTAAAATCAAAATCCTAACAACAGATTCATCTATATGTGGTATATCAAAGCAAGATGGGACATCAAAACTCATTAGAATAGCTCGTCTAATAATTTGGGACGAGGCTCCTATGGCTAAACGCGTTACAATTGAAACGTTGGATAGAACACTAAGAGATTTAATGGATCAAGATGAACCATTTGGCGGAAAAGTAATTGTATTTGGTGGTGATTTTAGACAAGTTTTACCAGTGGTGTCTCGCTCAACAAGATCACAAACTATCAAAGAAAGTTTAGTAAGCTCACATTTTGTAGAGCAAAATGATCAAACTATAACTTTCAAAAAATATGAGAGCAAAATCAGACACATCATTCAGTGAATTTCTTCTTAGGATTGGGAATGGAGATGAACCAACAGTGACCCAGGATCTCATAAAACTGCCTATTGCAATATTGATCCAGAATCAAGGTGATGACCTACCGGAAGATTCTCTCATAAATTCAATTTTTCTATCTTTAGATGAGAATTTTAAGTCTATTGACTATATGAAAGATAGAGCTATCCTTGCAACAAAAAATAAATATGTTGACATGTTAAATGATAGACTAATAAAAAGGTTTTCAGGAGAAGGAAAAGAATTCTATAGCTTTGATAAAGCAGTTGATGACACTAATCATCATTACCAAGAAGAATTTTTGAACACTCTGCTCCCTAATGGACTACCGCCACACAAGCTCATGTTGAAAAAATATTGTCCAATTATTTTACTAAGGAACTTGGATCTAACTAATGGACTGTGTAACGGTACAAGAATGGTATGTTAAGATTTTAACTACAATGTAATTCAAGCTAAAATCACAATGGGCCAACATGCTGAGAAAGAAGTTTTCTTACCAAGAATACCATTGTCACCAGCAGAAGATGAAGGATTACCATTCAAGTTCAAACGCAAACAATTTTCCATAAGATTATGTTTTGCAATGATAATTAATAAATCCCAAGAGCAAACAATACCTAACGTAGGTATTTATCTACCTGAACCAGTGTTCTCTCATGGGCAATTATATGTTGCTTTATCGCGAGGTACTTCTATAATGACAACCAATGTCTTAATAACATCAGATGGAAAATTTACTGAAGAGGAACAATACACAAAGATGTTGTATACAAGGAAGTTCTCCAACCAAAGGACCACAAGAAATAATTCAAATGACCAATAACATTTTTGAAGGTTAGGAATTTAGATAATAAGTAGCTGCAATTTTATTAAAGTTTTTTTCTTAAAATAATTAAAAAACATTACAATTCATTATTACATCATTCACTATGTTCGTTCACAATCATGTACTAATCAAAATTAAAATAACTTTAAACATTGTAAATAATATTAATTAATAAATTCAAATTACTATAATTAGTGTCACACCTTTGATATAGAAATAGTCTCATTTTATTTTCTTTTGAGTTTATTTAGTAATTCAGATGCGTTGTTATTTATATATAACAAACTATTCAAAATCTTACAGGAACAATGTTATCCACCAACGAAGCACCAATTCCACACATCCAAATACGCTAACTAAAAAAGTTTCAAAGAGAGTGGACCATTCATGTTGTTATCCTAAGAACTATTGAGTCATCTTATGAGAACAACAAAGGATCAGGAAAACTACTAAAATTAATTTTTGTCGACTCAGAGGTAATGTAGCAATATTCTACATGCTATAATTCTATTGATAATTGTTGATACTTATTCTTAAATATAGTAATACATATAATGTTTAAGTACAATATGCATCACTTTTTATCATGCCATAGCAATCGTTATTTTAAATCTATGCAGAACCTTCTCAATTTTTTTTAAAATTTATAAATTATAAATATAAATTAAATTATAATTGTTGATGCTTATTCTTATATTAATTATTATCACCTTACTATGTATAAGATCATATAAAAAAATCCTGCATTTATTAAAGAGGTAAGAAACATGTAATTCATTTTCGCAAATTTTATACAACAAATATCATGCTTTCTTCCTAATTCTACGTAAATTAATTGTCTACATATGTCTAACAATATAAGCAAGCAAATAATTGGAATATGACATCAACACAAAATTGTATACACACTGCAACAAAATAGTTATTATTTAGACTAAATTTTTAATAAGCATATTTACCATAAATTTATTATTTAGTTGTATGATCAAGCTAAATTTTGAGCATATTAATTTATCATGTTAGACCCTCAACTTAGTTGGTATTCCAAAACTTTGGTGGAATTGTTTATACAAGTAGCGTCTATTGAAATTGTTTACAAAGAGCTAATCCGTATAAACGATTAAATTGGTTAATTGAGATCAAATGATTTATTAGTAAGTAGTAGAAATTCTAATTCAATAACAGGTAACTTTATATAAATAAGGTTAGTTTTGTTGATGAGTTAAAAGGTTATTTTTTTGGATCCCAAGATTATGGATACCTTTCAGTAAAATCTAGAGAATGGTTAGTTAAAAGTTCTCACATAAAACTACATTTATACATAACTTACGTCATCTATTACTTATCTTATTTATCTTAGGCTTAAATGAATGTTAATTTATTAGTTATTTGTGAGATAATATTAGTAATATTTACAAGGAAAAAATACAAGGTATTATGTTTGGAGAAACTATTGAAATGTATAAGCACATGCTTCAGAAGAATCATGTTATTTACATCTCAAATGGAGAAGTCAAACCAATAAACCCGCTTTATGGAAATGTACATGAGTCAATTGAGTTGACATTGACTAAGAACATTTCTATCAAAGAATCAAAAGCAGAGTTTCAATTTGATAAGATATTGAATAACTTTATCTCAATCAAAGACGCAATTTCCAACGAGGATACAAGGATTATAAGTAAGTATTTGTAAACACCTTTTATTTTTAATTTAAAAATTTATACATGAATTTTAAACTTATTATAAATTTATGTGCAGATGTTCATGCAATGATAGCAAATATCAAGCCTATGATCAAGTACGTTACAAGATATAATAAGGCGGACACAAGGCGGGATATCATTATAGTAAACAAAGAGTATACACGCATGCTTTTATTTCACAATAAATTAATTATTCAAAATATAATATATTAACCTAAAATTGTCTAACTTTTCTTACACAGTGAGATAACATTGTCTGTAACTTTATTCGGAGATTTAGCTAACAATGAAGGTTTAATTATTGAAGATCTTGAAGAGGATGATGAGAGATATTCCTCAAACTTGGTTTGGTCGAACTCGTACTCGACCATAGATTCAACCAGTATCTTGATCGGCTGCGACACGACGGTCTCAGTAGAGAGACCGTTGGCTCCCACTGTGGTCGCCAGTTTGTTTTCGTCAAAAGTTGGTTTCATTGTGGAATTCATTATATCTTCGATCGATTACAATAAATTTAAAAGAAATAGCCTTTTTATAAGACTTCTTTTACACAACAAAAGAAAAATTATAACTTTTTAGAAACAAATGCAGGATCGTTGTTTGGATCGCTGCTTGCGTGGGATCTTTGCCTGTGCCGGGGGTGCGTTAGCCCGTGGACCACCGAATCACGGATTCTGATTGAATCGTGAAGGCTTTGGGGATTCTTCCTTCGTTTATCGAAGTAGGAATTTGAAGTGAATATGTTATCAAAGTAAGACGATCACTCTTCTTAAGATCAAGTCAAAGCTCGAATCTCAAGGAATTGCCAGAAGCTCAAGTACTCTGCTCTGTCTGCTCCAAAAATGCTCAGCCCCCCTCAAAAAAATGATCTCAGGGGGTTTTTTTAGCCACTGAACAAATAATGCTTCCGAGACAGTGTTTGCTGTCTCGGCGATCGAGACAGTAAAGACTGTCTCGGGTTCCGAGACAGTAAACACTGTCTCGGAAAACTTTAACTGCCTGATAATTTTTTTATAACTGCCTTGCCACGTTTTAAAACTCCGTTATTTTGGTAGTTATTCACGTGATTTTCGCCCACGATGTTTCCCACGTTCTTGAACAGTTAGTGGCCACGTGTCGGCGGTTATTGAGATAGTTTCTGAACCTTTGAGAGTTGTCTCACATGCAAGACAGTAAACACTGTCTCGCACGGCGAGACAGTAAACACTGTCTCACGTGCGAGACAGTCCATACTTATTTCTTGTGTTCTTTTGATTTTTCGATGATCTTCTCTTGAGCTGCGTTTAGATATCTTTTAGCATTTTTTGACGCCTACAGATACCCCCTCCAAAGTGTTTCAGATTCATTCATTTATAGAGGAGTCTGGGACACTTTGGATAAGACAGGTCTTACTTACGTCCCTTCAGTGCTTGGTTGAGTAGATCGTATAGAATGACCTGTAAATGGCTTCAACTCAGTGCTTTGTAGAATAGCCAAGATTTTTCCAGTACTGCGTTTATCGCTTGACCGTTGTCAAGATCTGGAGTTGGAATTTTGGTTTTGTGAATTCAGCTTTCGTCGCGGAATCGATATTGTTTATCACTGTATCAGTCTTCATAAGAACACAGTTTATACTCATGTATTCATTGGGAGTTTATCAGGTTATTCTTAAGAATATTCTGAGTGATATTCTCCAAAACTTCCTATTGACAGCAGGGAGATAGTTTAGACTCGTGTACCTATTGGAGTATCATGGTCTCTTTTTTGTTGGTAGAGATGAACCCGATGATGGAGAGGAAGAATTTTATATTCTATCTCCTGGTCTCTTTTTGTTGGTAGAGATGAACCTGATGATTTAGAGGAAGAATTTTATATTCTATCTCCTGGTCTCTTTTTTGTTGGTAGAGATGAACCCGATGATGGAGCGGAAGAATTTTATATTCTATCTCCTGGTCTAAAGGAAACTCAAAGTGGGATCTCCACTTAAAGAATCTGGACGAGTTTGAATAATCCTAACTATCATAAGGTTTGATTATTCAACTTGAAAATAGACCCCTCGTTCGTGAAATGAATCGAGAGAAGATTTTGGTTGTGGTCCTAACTGTAATAAGGTTTGACCAAACAGGAGTTTGAGATGACCCTAACTGTTAAAAGGTTTGATCGTTCGATTTGTGGACCTCTCGTTCATGGAAGGAATCGAGAGGGGATTTTGGCTTCGGTCTTAACTATTTAAAAGTTTGACCATGTGGGAGTTTGAGACGAACCTAACTGTTTAAAGGTTTGATCGTTTAATTTGTGTGGACCTCTCGTTTATAGAAGGAATCGAGAGATAATTTTGGCTTTGGTCCTAACTGTTTAAAGGTTTGACCAAATGGGAACTTGAGACGATCCTAACTATTTAAAGGTTTGATCGTTCAATTTGTGGACCTCTCGTTCATGGAAGGAATCGAGAGATGATTCTGGCTTTGGTCCTAACTATTTAAAGGTTTGATCAAATGGGGATTTGAGACGACCCTAACTGTTTAAAGGTTTGATCGTTCAATTTGTGGACCTCTCGTTCATGGAAGGAATCAAGAGGGGATTTTGGCTTTGGTCCTAACTGTTTAAAGATTTGACCAAATAGGGATTTGAGATGACCCTAACTGTTTAAAGGTTTGATCGTTCAATTTGTGGACCTCTCGTTCATGGAAGGAATCGAGAGGGGATTTTGGCTTTGGTCCTAACTATTTAAAGGTTTGACCAAATGGGAGTTTGATACAATCCTAACTGTTTAAAGATTTGATCGCTCAATTTGAGTGGACCTCTCGTTCATAGAAGGAATCGAGAGATGATCATTGCTTTGGTCCTAACTGTTTAAAGGTTTGACCAAATGAGAACTTGAGACGATCCTAACTGTTTAAAGGTTTGATCGTTCAATTTGTGAACCTCTCGTTCATGGAAGGAATCGAGAGGGGATTTTGGCTTTGGTCTTAACTGTTTAAAGATTTGACCAAGCAAACGGAGGGAGTGGATGTACAAATAAAAGTAGGAATGTAAATTTGCACAAATCACTCAGAGGAGGTTTTTTTATAACCAGTGACTAAAGAGGGTTTGCCAATTGTCATAGATTAAAATTTTGGGTGTTGTGTCAGAGCTCAACAGTGGGAATGTTAAAGGCTTGGACACAGCGGGAGTTCAGGTGGATTTAACCACAAAGTATTTTGGTGGACCCACCCTCAGTTAATTTGATCAGTGAGGAATTTTATTGTGGAGGACTGTGAATTATCAAGCACTCCGCAATTAGACCGTAGGAGTTTCGTGAGGAAAGACTGACCCAATGAGGTCATTAAATCTCATCTCAATGATAAAGTGCTTGGAAAGTCACAGTGGGAGTTAGCAAAATTGATCCCGACGATTGAAACCAACTAAGCAGCAGATGAATGATTTTAGAGTTTTGTGAGGGAAGATCGACTTGATGAAGTCATTAAATCTCATCTCAATGAAAGAGTACTCTAAAAATCACAGTGAGAGGGTTTTAATAATTTTGGACATGATTAAATAGCCACGGTGGGAGGTTCTTAATCTTTTTTTTTGTCATGATTAAGTGTAGATTATTCAGATGATTGGTTTTCACCTTGAATAATCGATTAGTTTTGGGTTATCCTTAAGAATATCATATATAGTATTCTCCAAAAACTTCCCGTTAAATAGGTTATCCTGAATGTACTAGGGATAGTACTTTTTCAAAAACTTCTTTTTTGTGAGCAACGTTGCTGTTCTTGATATAGAATCAGGTCTTGGTTCCTGTCTTCGTATTCAGCCATGATAACCTCATATCCACCCCCAGCTTTCAGGTGATCCTGAGTCTAATCACATTTGGAAGCAATTTTTAACCTCTTATATCGGTTGGAGGTTCGGGAAACAGTTTATACTCGTATACCTTTTGGAGTTACATGGGGAAGCAGTTTATACTCGTATACTTTTCGGAGTTAGGGGAAACAGTTTATACTCGTGTACCCAATGGAGTAAAGGTCGTCTTTATTTGGCTTGTTTCGCCGTTATGACACCGGAATCAATTACGGCTTGGATTTTGTTTTTGAGTCCAAAGCAAATTTTGGTGGGATGAAGAACCCTTCTGTGGTATGCACAGTAGTTTGGATCCATAATCATCTTAGCTCCCTTCTGATCTTTAATAGGTGGTAGCTCGATCTTGTCATTGGCAAGGATGTATTTCAAGATGGCTGGAGCTTCATCATCTTCGAAAGAATATTCCTTTTGGAATTTCGGATCGAGAGTCGCATTCACAGCGGTTGTAGATATCGTTGGTTGATTTCTCTCAATTTTCTTTCTTTTAAGAAAGTGTTCAGCTTCTTCACCACGTATTTTCAAATCCTTCCAAGTTTTGGATGGTACGAACCCCAGGGCTTCTAGGACATCGATGGAGAGATTATTATGGCATGTTTGTAGGATGAACTCCTCTGTAACAGGATCTCTACAATTTATTACCTTGTTACGGAAGCGTTTGACAAAATTGTCAATTGACTTCTTTGCTTCTCATCCAGAAGGGTTCCGATTGACACTTCGGTGTCATCATCGAAGAAATTACTGAGGAATAAACTTTTTATGTCATCCCAGCAATTGATGCTCCCTGGCTTGAGACGTCGGTACCAATCGAAGGCGGACCCACGAAGGGTGCCAACAAATGACCGGACCATTAAAGCCTCGTTTCCAGAGATCATGCCTAAATGAGACTTGAAATAAACCAAGTGCTGAGTAGGCGAGCTCTTCCCGTCGAACGGTGTGAAGTCAATCAGATTAAACTTTGTCGGGTATGGAATTGAATCTCATTCTCTTGGATAGGGACATGGAATACCCGTCTTCTTCACTTCTTGAGCCGTCATCAAAGCGTTGACTTTATTTTCAAGCTCTTTTATTTTCCCGTCATCGTCTATGTCTTCATTCGAAGGACGTTGAGGAGAATGAGTTGGACCACTCCCTGTAAGATGTGCTATTGAGCCACCCCCAATATCGTTATTGGGAGGATCCGTTAAACCACCCCCGGTGTTATCGTTATTAGGAGGTGCATCAACAAAAATGACTTCATCCACTTTCGGATCACTGTCATCTGTAATATTTTGAATGCGGCAACTGGATTCAGCTCGCTGGCTGGACTCAGGAAGTTGAGGCTGTTGAGCTAGCAATTCTCTCATTTGTTGAATAGCCAACTCCATCTTCATCTTCATCTCAGCTCTAATTTCTTCGCGTTGTTTGGCTAGAGCTTCTTGAAGTATTTGAGTGAACTGATCAGAGGTGATTGTGAATACTTCTCTGGTTTGCCCTGTACTAGATACTGTATCATCCGAAGCGATCGCAGAACAAGTGTCCGAGAGCTCATCCTCTGATGACATTCCTTCATGCATTCTCTTGTAGTCTCTATGTCTGATGGCTCCTAACTGGAGTCGAGACATCCGTTGAGCAATTCTTGAATTGATTTTTCCTCCCGGGGAAAAGTCGGGATTTGATTCACTTGAATGCCACTTAGATTTTCCTTTATCAGCCATGTTGATGGTGACTTCAGGGAATTCATCCTCTTGAACAGCAAGTTTCTTGCAGAAATGTCTCGGCCTGGGCTTTGACATTTTGGTGAAAAGTCTCTGGAACCCTGAGACTCTTTGTGGGATGGCTTCTCGTTTGGCGTAGTCATATTCCGACAATACTGGTCTAATGAGTCGCGCACAAGAACAATGAGAACTTATTTCTTGAATAATTCTCTTTCGAAATTTATTCACGCCCACAGCTTGATAGTATGATTTATCGGTATGATTACCGAAAAATCCTATCGTCTGTTGGTATGACTTCCCAGGTATAATGATATCTTTTGGCGAATACGTCTTCTTCTGGGGGTCTAAAGCCTTGTTGGCATTCTCAGGGTAACTTATTGTTGCCTTTGAGTGATCCAAGGTTATGTCAACAGTCACACGTTTAGAACTACCCCCTTGCGGGTGTGGAGTCTTAACGGACCCCGAATGCTGATTTTGTACAACTCCAGACTTTGGAATCCAAACTTTGCAGAGTTTTGGTGGTTCTTTAGCCACCGTTTCCTTCTTCCTTTCTCGTCTTTATTGTGAGAGAGCATGGGCATGAGCAGCGTTTGCACGACGCTTTTGTATACGTTCTTTGAGGGTCGAACGAGCCCTTTTGACGAGAGTCCATTCTTCCATCATGAATTGTACAGAAACATGAGTGGTTTGACGTTGAGACGACCGAACCACTTGATGTTTCCTCGATTCTAAGTCTGCATAGTAACAAACTCCATCGGTTTGTTCCAATGCCTTAGCTAGTTGACGAGCGAGATGTTGGCATTGCCTCTGACGAGTCCTTTTCGTCAGTGTTGGCGAACTTCGATCGAACGATTCCTTATTTAGGACGGAATCATTATGAGCAGAGCTTCCGGCTTTGGGATCGTCGGGATAATATTGTGAGGGGAGGCCTCGGCAACAATTGGGTGAGAGTCTTCACTTTGGGCCTTCTTTGGCATGTAAGCCTTCTTCAATGGTGAGATCCTTTTGTACTTGTGAGACAATGAAGATCTTGAAGAGGATGATGAGAGATATTCCTCAAACTTGGTTTGGTCGAACTCGTACTCGACCGTGGATTCAACCAGTATCTTGATCGGCTGCAACACGACGGTCTCAGTAGCGAGACCGTTGGCTCCTACTGTGGTCGCCAGTTTGTTTTCGTCAAAAGTTGGTTTTATTGTGGAATTCATTATATCTTCGATCGATTACAACAAATTCAAAAGAAATAGCCTTTTTATAAGACTTCTTTTACACAACAAAAGGAAAATTACAACTTTTTGGAAACAAACGCAGGATCGTTGTTTGGATCGCTGCTTGCGTGGGATCTTTGCCTGTGCCGGGGGTGCGTTAGCCCGTGGACCACCGAATCACGGATTCTGATTGAATCATGAAGGCTTTGGGGATTCTTCCTTCGTTTATCGAAGTAGGAATTTGAAGTGAATATCTTATCAAAGTAAGACGATCACTCTTCTTAAGATCAAGTCAAAGCTCGAATCTCAAGGAATTACCAGAAGCTCAAGTACTCTGCTCTGTCTGCTCCAAAAATGCTCAGCCCCCCTCAAAAAAATGATCTCAGGGGGTTTTTATAGCCACTGAACAAATAATGCTTCCGAGACAGTGTTTGTTGTCTCGGCGGTCGAGACAGTAAAGACTGTCTCGGGTTCCGAGACAGTAAACACTGTCTCGGAAAACTTCAACTGCCTGATAATTTTTTTATAACTGCCTTGCCATGTTTTAAAACTCCGTTATTTTGGTAGTTATTCACGTGATTTTCGCCCACGATGTTTCTCACGTTCTTGAACAGTTGGTAGCCACGTGTCGGCTATTTGAGATAGTTTCTGAACCTTTGAGAGTTGTCTCGCATGCGAGACAGTAAACACTGTCTCGCGTGCGAGACAGTCCATACTTGTTTCTTGTGTTCTTTTGATTTTTGGATGATCTCCTCTTGAGCTGCGTTTAGATATCTTTCAGCATTTTTTGATGCCTACAATAATACAAGAGCCACACTTTTTAACGCAGCAGAAACTTTGATAGGATGCAATGCTAAAAAATTCATGGATGATATAAAAGAGGTAACTTCTTACTTTATTATATTTTATACATATAAAACAATATGTTTCATGTATAAGATCTTAATTTTTTCCTCATTAAAATAGAAAAAAATCAGAGTTCATTCTTTCAAAAGTTTGTTCTCAACATCGGAAAGACATACAAGTTTCTTGTAAAGTTGGATGAGAACTCAAAGGATGAACGTGCACAAGGAAAGATAATAGCATAAGAAATCTAAATCAAAGAAGACATCACAATCAACATTGATGATGATAATTCAGTTCTCGATTTACCAAAAAAGAAGATAAAGGTGGAGAAGGATTGATCAAGGGCCCACAAAAATTAAACATGAATGTTTTTTAATTTTCATTACATTTACAAATTAGTTGAAGGATTTCAAATGAGCTTTTCATATGCTTTTAAGATTATGAACTGATGAATTTAATTTGTTAGGACAATTTATGATTTATACGCATATGCTCATATAGTTGTTTGATAACTATTGCATGCTTTGATTGTTATTGCGGTTATTAACTTAAATTTAACATTCAATTATGTGAATCTAAATACATATTCAGAGAATAGTTCACTTTATTACTTTAAATTTGCATGTCAACTATTTTTTACTTATATATACTGCACACAAACAATTGTTGATGAGTCCTTTGCAAGAAATATGATGACCAAGCACAGCTTCCTGAACCTGTTGAGAGGAAACAATAGCTTTCTACAGTGAAGGTACCTAATTTTGCAAAATTGTTATTCTAATTTATTTCTTTTAGTAGCCCAAATTTATTTGTTTTTGTTTTCTGACATGGCTAGGTTTTCATTTTTCTTAAAAGAATAATCAATGAAAATTGCCTACTACTAGGTTTCAAACCAAAAGATGATCGTTCGGATCGGATGAAATTACGACTTCCAAACCAACTGCGATTTAAAGGTATAAATTGAATTTTATGAGTATATATGAAACTTGCTACACATCCCTAATAAGGGGTCATGAACAATAGCTTATATTATACTTAACACCACTATTACTAATCTCGACTTATATAAATAAATACAACAAAAAAGCAGCAGCCAGTAGCCAGCTTTCCAATTTGAACAACCACCCTCCAGCAAATCTTAAAGCATTCGACCTTCCTGCTGTTGGAGAGTACACAGATCATTCACTGCTGAACCGTAGGTGGCAGCATGTTCGAGGTGTATAACAAATGCCGAATCCTGATATAATACACAATGGAACTTCTTAGTACAACAAAATGTCTAGCTGGGTAGTAATAATAAAGGAAAAGTTAGAATGTGCTGATAACTAACCTCTTATGGGGTTGCTACGGTTATTTGGGAATTTCCTGCCCTTTGTTCATGCTTTCTTTTACTACGAGAACTGTGTCTAGACCGAGATCTGCCTGATTTTGAAGGATGCTTCTCTGCGGGATCTTGATTGTTTGATAACTTTTTGGACGGGAGCTAGGGAGGTGCATCTGGCCATGGAGTTCTCTTTGCAGGAACTGTGATATCCAGAGGGGGGTTTATTATCCATCTGAAAAAAGGTCATAAACTTGCAATGGCACTCGCACAAATTTTCTGAAATTGATTTAAATGTAGACTACTGTTGATATAATATGTAGGTTAATTGCAAAATGACATGCAATAGTGAATCTCTAACTCTGACCACCTTAAAAGAATACTCAAGATACAGATACTCATCCTAAGGTTTGAAGTTAAAGTTTGCATATGCGGATAATTACTAAAGATCAGATCCTACTTGCTGACTTCTGAAGTGCTTAAAATTATCATAACTCAACCCAATTATGTTAGATCTAAAAAAAACTTGAGATCTAAACCATAAAGCCATGATTAATTCAAAGAGATTCATAAGAATCAAAAGAAAAGAGTGGAAGCTTATACCTGAATCCATGGATTAAACTTGAGATGGGTTTTGGATCTTCTAACCTTAGGGTTTCTCTAGCCAAATTTCTCTCTAGATGGGGGTGAAGAGAATTAGAGAATGTAACCCTAGATTAGGGACCATAACCCCTTATTTATAGATGTTGTACATTTATAATTTGGCCCCTCATCAAATCATAATTACAACCTGGTATCTGCACATATAACCCCATGACTTATTTAAATACTCATTAACCCAAATTAATTGATCACTTTAGTGGGTTATCCTAAAAAATAGCAATACACATTGATTAATCATATGTGCCTACAAATAGATTTATTAGATTAAATCCAACAATCTCCCACTTGGGCACCATATGATTCCTTAAATTGTGTATAACCTTATGAGCTCAAAATTGCTATCACTGAAAAGGTATTTCCGAACAATCTCATCCATTGACTATATCAATATAGGATCAAAGCGGCCTTCGTCACATTTATCGTAACTAAACCCATCAATGGTCACATATACCAATACAATCAAACGACATAGATCAATCATGAATGTGCAGCATGAAAATTACATGCAATGTGATCAGTACATGTCTATTTTTAACTGGTCCTCCTTTAGTGAGGTCAAAACCAAACATAATGTAACAGAGTGTCTTAACTGAATACTTTATTCTGATCAGACAATACAACCAAACATAAAGTACCACAATTACAAACTCCCACTAAATCATGATATCCTCAAATAATACCACACCCATATGAGCAGTATGCTCATGAAAGACCTTGAGTGGCAATCCCTTAGTAAGAGGATCAGCTATCATGGAGTTTGTCCCAATGTGCTCTATAGATATCTGTCCACTCTGTACCCTTTCTTTCACAACCAGGAACTTAATGTTAATATGTTTTGACTTAATTGAGCTCCTGTTGTTATTGGAATACGTTACTGTAGATTTATTGTCATAATATAACCTTAGTGGTCTTTCAACATTTTCCAGAATGCGCAGTCCCATGACAAAATTTTGCAACTATATTCCCTGATTTGATGCCTCATAGCAAGCTACAAATTCTGCTGCCATAGTAGAGGAAGCTACGAGTGTCTGTTTAACACTTTTTCATGATATAGCTCCTCCTGCTAACATATAAATATAGCCTGATGTAGACTTTCTGCTATCTTGGCATCCAGCAAAATCAGAATCAGAGCACCCAATGACCTCCAGCTGATCTGATTTTTTGTATGTGAGCATATAATCTTTTGTTTTCTGAAGATACCTCATAACCCTTTTGACTGCTATCCAATGATCCATACCAGGGTTGCTTAAGTATGTGCCTAACATCCCAACAATGTACGCAATATCCGGACGCATACATACCTGAGCATACATTAGACTTCCTACAGCCGAAGCATAAGGAATCTTCTACATTTTCTAAATTTCAAGGTTACCTTTAGGGCACTGATTGAGACTAAACTTGTCTCCTTTAGCAACAGGGGTATCTCCTGGTCTGTAATCTTACATGCCAAACCTTTTAAGTACCTTATCGATATAGCTCTTTTGTGATAATCCAAGAATACCCCGAGAGCAATCTCGATGTATCTGGATTCCTAATATAAAAGAGGCATCCCCAAGATCTTTCATCTTAAAATTCTTTGATAGAAATCTCTTGTCGTGCAGCATGCCTATATCATTAGTGGCAAGCAATATGTCATCGATATACAGAACCAGAAAGATATACTTACTCCCACTGAACTTGTGATATACACAGTCATCAACAATGTTCATCTCAAAACCAAATGAGATAATTATTTGTTGAAACTTATGATACCATTGATGAGGAGCTTGCTTGAGTCCATAGATGGATTTTCTTAATTTGCAAACCATATTCTTTGGGTCTCCTGACACAAAGTTTTCTGGTTGCACCATATAAATCATCTCATCAATGTCGCCATTGAGAAATGTAGTCTTAATATCCATCTGATGTAACTCAAGATCATAATGAGCAACAAGTGCCATGATTATTCTGAAAGAGTCTTTCGATGAAACCGGAGAGAAAGTCTCTGTATAATCAATGCCTTCCTTTTGAGTAAAGCCTTTAGCTACAAGACGTGCCTTATACCTCTCCACATTACCGTTTGCATCCCGCTTGGTTTTAAATATCCATTTACAACCAATTGGTTTTGCACCTTCTGGCAATGGGACAAGTTCGCAAACCTTATTGTCTTGCATAGACTTGTACTCTTCATTCATGGCATCAATCCACTATTGAGAGTTAGAACTTTTCATGACCTGAAAGAAGTTGATTGGATCATCTTCTAACATTCCATTACTTTCCTCATGTTCTTGGAGAAATACAATATAATCATCCGAAATAGCATTTCTCCTTTCTCTCATAGATCTCCTTAATGGCACTGGTTCTTGAGGTTGTTGAGTTTGTTCTTCTGGAACAGAGAGTTGTTCAACATTGTCATCTTGAGGTTCCGGATTTAATTCTTAAGCAACAACAGGTATAGAAACCTGAATATTGTCGAAAGTAACTGTATGAATTGGATTTGAAGCCAATTCCTCCTCAAAACTAATGTCTCTAACCTTATTTCTACCCCCAAACTCAACATCCTCAAAGAATGTTGATATTCCCGTCTCAAAAATATTCCTTAGTGTGGGATCATAAAACTTATAGCCCCTAGAGCGTTCAGAGTACCCAATAAAGTAGCTGCTAACTGTTTTGGAGTCCAATTTCTTTTCATTTGGCCTATAAGACCTTGCCTCAGCTGGACATCCCCAAATATGTAAGTGCTTTAAACTGGGCTTTCGACCAGTCCAAAGCTCATAAGGTATTTTAGCAACTGCTTTACTTGGCACTCTGTTCAGAATGTAAGCTGCTGTCTTAAGTGCTTCTCCCCAGAGTGACTCTGGTAAAGAAGAATGAGCAATCATACTTCTTACCATATCCTTAAGAGTCATGTTTCGTCTTTCAGCTACACCGTTCATACTAGGCGAACCCGGCATGGTGTATTGTGGGACGATACCACATTCCTCTAGGTATCTAGCAAATGGTCCTGGTTGTTGTTCACCTGAACCATCATATCTACCGTAGTACTCACCACCACGATCAGATCTAACGGTTTTAATTCTTCTGTTGAGTTGATTCTTAACTTCAGCTTTATAAGCTTTGAACATGTCCAGAGACTCAGACTTTTCATGAATGAGATATAGGTACCCATAACGTGAGTAATCGTCTATGCATGATATAAAATATTGTTGACCATTCCAGGATGCCGTAGGGAATGGTCCACAAATATCTGTATGTATCAATTCTAAGACTTACGAAGATCTGTTGGCACCTAATCTCTTAACTTTGGTCTGTTTTCCCTTGATACATTCAACACATACGTTGAAGTCTGAAAAATCAAGGGAATCCAAAATACCATCAGACACAAGACGCTCAACTCTACCTTTTGAGATATGACCCAAGCACTTATGCCATAATGACGCCGAATTTTCCTTATTTAATTTACGATTAGTACCACGCGATTCCGCATGCAAAGTTTATTATAAGAAGCAATTGTATCAAACAAATATAGGTTATCATAAGTACTCAAGTAACCAGTTCCCACAACATTTGAATTAAAAGATAAACTGAATTGATTGTTTCCAAATGAACAAGAATAACCTGGTTTGTCCAATACAGAAATTGAAATCAAATTCCATCTAAAAGACGGTACTACAAAAGTATCTTTTAAGTCCAAATAAGAACCAGTTCCTAATAGCAACCTAAAATGCCCAATTGCTTCCACATCTACCGATTGACCGTCGCCCATAAAGATGTGTCTTTCAACATCACTTGGCTTTCGGTAGCTCAGGCAACCCTGCATAGAAACACTTATGTGAGTAGTAGCACCGGAGTCTAACCACCAAGTGTTTCTAGATACTGAAGCTAAATTAACCTCAAAATAGACCAAAGTAAGGAATGTACCCTTATTAGCACGCCAGGCGTGATATTTGGTATAGTCCTTCTTTACGTGTCCAGGCTTGTTACAGAAGAAGCAACCCTGATTATCCTTATATTGTTTCTTCTGAACTGGACCCTTATCAGCTTCATTATCATTCTTTCTTTTCTTGCTCTTATCCTTAGAGGCATAGGCCAAATAAGCACTTTCTGTCTTATCTTGCTTCAACCTATCTTCTTCTTGCACACAGTATGAAATGAGCTCATTTAGAGTCCATTTCTCCTTTTGGCAGTTATAACTGACCTTAAACTGATTGAATTATGCAGGAAGAGACAACAAAACAAGATGCACCAATAACTCATCACAAAGATCGAGTTTAAGTGCCTTAAGCTTTGAAGCAATATGAGACATTTCCATAATGTACTCCCTGATATTTCCTTTGCCCTTATACTTCATTGAAATCAAGCGAGCTAAGAGCGTGCTTGTTTCTACCTTATCGTTTTTCGCAAAACGCTTCTCAATTTCGGCAATGAAATCTTTAGCCTTAGTAATCCCTTCGGATTCTATGCCCCTGAAGGCTTCCGGAACGCCGCACTTAATGATCATAAGACTCATGCGATTTGAACGTTCCTACTTCTCGTACTCCTTCTTTGCATCAGGAGTGCTATCCGCATTAAGAGGTTGGGGTTATTCAATTCTTAATGCAAGGTCTAGATCCATACAGCCAAGAACAATTAATATGTTCTCTTTCCAAACCTTAAAGTTTGTCCCATTTAGCATGGGAATTGAGTTGATGTTAGCAGAAATTGTTGTAGCAGATGCATTAGCTGAAATAAAACAAAAATACTCACATCAATAATCATAATTAGTAATCAATAAAATTCAAATAATGACAAATCCCATCTCAAGATATCTGGCACAACATTAATATCAAGTCTTTTGACAGTAATATTAACTTGTAAGTGATACCTTGTTGCAATGATCAAACATTGACAATAACTCATGTCAAATAATGAAACTATCTTTGGATCGATTCATTATTCACATGTAAACCTTATAATTATCACACGCTTATCATCGCAGATGTGTATACAGTCTAAATAAATATTAACCTTCCTTTGGGCCGATTAAATATTTACACGAAAGCATACACACAAACATCTCACATTTCTCATGAACAATCTATGCAAGAGAGGTTACTTTGGCAACTTCTTGTTTTAATTAATCAATTGGAGTGAGAGACAACCTTAATACCTTAGTGTCATAATATTTAAATTAAATAATTGATTAACTACCAAGATTAGATTTAAATTAAAATGTTCTTAATTTAAATCAACTGAATTTCCAAAAACTTAATTGGGGTCTCATAGCTTAATTAGGGCCCATAACTTAATAAATTAAGTATACCAAAGTGGACCCTTGAAAAGCCGAGGCTTAACCATAGTGAACACGAAGTTCGCTTGACTTCGAACGCGAGGTTCATCTGAAAATGAACGTGATGTTCAACTTGAGAACAAACGCGAGGTTCATTTAAAAAAATGAACGCGAGGTTTGACTGAAAACGAACACAGGGTTCAACTTGAGAACGAACGCGAGGTTCGTTTGAAAAATGAACGCGAGGTTCGACTAAAAACAAACACAGGGTTCAACTTGAGAACGAACGCAAGGTTCGTTTGAATCGAGCGCGAGGCTTGCCTGAGAACGAACACGAGGTTCGACTTAAATTGAGCGCGAGGCTCACCTGAGAACTGAGCGCGAGGCTCACCTTAGAACGAACGCGAAGTTCGTTTAAATTGAGCGTGAGGCTCACCTTAGAACTGAACGCGAGGCTCACCTTAGAACGAACGCGAAGTGAGCGCGAGGCTCACCTTTGAACGAACGCGAAGTTCGTTTAAATTGAGCGCGAGGCTCACCTTAGAACTGAGCACGAGGCTCACCTTAGAACGAACGCGAGGTTCGTTTGATTTGAGCGCGATGCTCACTTGATAACGAACGCGAAGTTCGTTTGAAGCTTTCAGCTTCGCCAAAATTTAAGGTAACCACCTCCTTAATTCCCACACATTTTCACGCACGAACCCTTAGAGGGTTAAATCTGAAACCGCCGCCGCCATTGTTTCCGCACCCAAAGGTCGAAATCCTAGGGTTTCCTGACGCCGCCGTCGCCGTCGGAGTCGAGAGCGAGACCGCCAGCGACACTTCGCCGGCGAGGAGCACGGGATCAATGACCAAAACACAATAGATCCAAAAGAATTTCTTGATTTTATTTCAAAACAGATCTAGAATCGAAAAAAATGAGTTTTCTTGATCCAGATCCAAGAAAAAACATAGAAAAAAACCCAAAAAAGAAAAAATTTTGCTGTTCATCTGAAAAAATACGTTACTGTTCATCCGAAAAAATTTCAACAGTCGTTACTGTTCATCCGTGGACGAAAACTGAATCCAAAATAATTAAGATCAAAAACCCCTAATTTTAATCTTAATCTCTTAGAACAAATCAAGGTGGCTCTGATACCACTTGTTAGATCTAAAAAAAACTTGAGATCTAAACCATAAAGCCATGATTAATTCAAAGAGATTCATAAGAATCAAAAGAAAAGAGTGGAAACTTATACCTGAATCCATGGATTAAACTTGAGATGGGTTTTAGATCTTCTAACCTTAGTGTCACGCCCCGCTTCGCAAAATACCCGGGAATCGGAACGTGAACAAGCCCGCGACGTATTAGATTGAGAAAAAATATATATTATTTTTTTTCCTTTTTCTTTTCTTCTCAATCCAATACGCTAAGCGTCTGGAAATAAATACAATGCGAAGTCACAGGTCCCCGATCATAATCAGCAAGAATATAATAGACAAACTCAGAATAAAAAATACCATATCACAAATGGGATAACATCCGAGACATAATATTCGGGTTAACATACCCTTATACAAAACTGAACAAATGAATACTGAAGAGATACAGAGATACATCGATCAACGAAAATGGAAAGAACCACAAAAGTAAACAAGGACCAACATATAATAAAAGAGACGACTAGACCTCGACTTCTTCTTCTGCTCTATCTACAAGGCATTCCTACTAAGAATCTTCTGACTCCTGCTGAACCTGTTCTTCCTCTAAGTCTGACGTACACCAGAGAAAACAGGTGTACGTCAGGTGCATGGCGCACGGCAGGACCCCACAAAGAAGATAGAATGAACGGAAATCCAATGCGAAAAACAATACGATAACAGAAACAAAAAAAGAACGTACAATTAAAATCCACAAATCAACATGAAAACACTACTAAATCATAATATCATAAAGCATCCAAAATCGATCAGGTAACGAGGTCATACAGCTAGTGATCAGAAATCATACAAGTGACAAGGTCATACAACTAAATGGAATTAATACTTAAAAATCTACAATAAGAGACGTAGTACGTCGAGTGAAATAATCCAAACAAGAAAACCCTCATGTATATACCATATGTCTCAAATTATAAATAATTAAATATTAACCCCGATCTATGTATGAAAGAAACACAACTGTCCTACATCTCACAGTAATCCATACCTAGCCAAGCAACGAGGTCATGTAACTAGCCATCCTAAAACTCACTGGTCCACATCTCAAATAAAGTCAACATTCATATTACCGGATAACTGACTGTTCACAAATCCTCTACGCGCATCCAATACCACTACATGAATCAGTCAGAGAACTACACGCAATCCGATTTCGGCCTGGTCCGAACTCAAGCAGAACTCGGGTGACTACACAAATTTACTGACTAAAGTGACTACACAAATTCACTTTAGCCTAACAAACCAACCCCAGTGACTACACGAATTCACTGGCGCGAGCCTGGAAGATACATCAACAGTCTTATCCGATCACATAAACATGGACTTCCTCATCCCAACTCTCTTGTATTTTCTAAGTCAACTATAAACCTCATTGAAAACTCGGGTTCACCGCCTAAACTCATTCAACACACTCACACATATCACTAAGTCTGTTCATGACGCACGAGACCACTAAGTCATGAACTACTAAGGTTCTCAAACACAACAAATAGATAATAATAACACTAATTTCACGCAACCACATCATGACATGTGGAATACAGTAAAATATTCACAAAACACGAAACGTAATGATGAACAGCAACTACGTAATTCAGAAAATAATTCTTTTTCCAAAATAATTTCTTTTAGAATTATTTTTCATTATAATAATCCAACTAATCTTTAAAAAAATCATAACTTTATTTATTTAAATAATCTTTTTATAAAACAAACTCTTTTAAATTATTATTCTAAAATAATCTCTTTTACACAAAGTAAATTCTTTTCTCATTACAATAAATCTAAAATCATCTTTAAATATTCTATTTAATATTACTTCTTCCGAAATAAATTCTTTTAAAATATTTCTCATAACAATAGTTCAAAATAATCCCTTTTACAAAATTATTCTTTCTTTCAAAAACATTTTGTAATTAATCATAAACTATTTTTTAATATTTCCACTCATCATATATAGCATCACTGCACAAAGTATAACCACCGCAGTATTATCAACAAACCCATGCAGATAATATAATATCAGTATAATCTACGCAACTAATCAGATATAAATATTAAAATAACGAAGCAAAGGAAAGCGGGATCTTGCCTAGGTTTTTGTCGAACGAATCGACGCTGACGGCGCAGACAGCGGCGCTAGCCAAGGTGAGGGAACTTCGACGACGAGCTCCGGGAGGCGCTGGAGATTGAGTTGTCGGGATCGACGACGTGGCAGCAGCGGGTCGTCGGGGGAACTCCGGCGAGGGCTGCGGGTTGGGTGGCTGCAAGGGCGGCTGTCGCGGGGTTCGCGGCTGCAGGAGGAGGCGGCGGCCTGCGGATCTGGTAGCTGGAGGATGGCCGGAGGTGTAGGCGAGCGGGAGGAGGTGATGGGGGTTGGAGGGCTCTGGTCGGCGGCTGCTCAAGTCAACGGTCAGGCGGCTGTCGGGCTGTGCTTGAGCTTGAGGAAACAGCGGCGACGGGGGAGGTGCGGCTGCTGGGGCGTGGACGCGGTCTCAGGCGGCGGCTGAGGTGGTCGGGGATGAGAGGAAGGCTGATGGAGGTGGAGCTCTGGTGGTCAGGGGCTTGAGTGTCGGAGGCGGGGCTGGCTTGTCGAGCGGGGGCGAGGTTGGAGGAGGTCTGAGGGAGGGGCGTTGCTGTATCTCGTAGAGAGGGCGGAGCGACGACAAGAGGCCGGGGGAGGAGAGTCGGAGGTCGGACGTGGGGAAGATGATGGTGCTCGGGGGAGAGAGAGAGATGAAGAGAGAGAGAGAGGAGAGATGATGAGGCGACGGGGATGATGAACAGTAGAGAGAGGGGTATATATATATACATAGGATTTATAATTAAGGTTAGGGTTAATTAAGTTAAAACAAAATTAATTAAAAAGAAATAACTAATGGCATTTAAAAATCAAAGTAAATACGGGATAATTATCTACAAATAAAAACGTACTTGTTGTGCTAATACAACAGTTGATATGAAATAGTCAAAATATACCCATATTGTATAATTAAACGAGAATAATTAATAAATAAAATATATTTACTTATATTTAAAATTAATTAATTATGTGATAATTATCCACATAGAAAAACGTACTAGTTATACTAATACGATAGATAATATGTAACAGTAATACAATAAATTATACAATTAATACGTAATTAATAATACAACGTATTATATAAAAATATACGTAATAATAAAAATAATACAACGTATTATTTAAAATGACATGTAATAGCATTAATAACGCAACAGATAAATTCCATAAATTTTCACCGCATAAAATTAATTTATAAATATTAATATCATTTAAATAAATATAAAACTTAGACTTTAAATCATAGAAAATTGTAGAAATTCAAGAAAAATACAAATACTCTTTTAAAAATCATAATTAAATATTTTAAAATACTAAAAAAATTATTTTAACTAGTATCAAAATTCATGGTCCTTACACTTAGGGTTTCTCTAGCCAAATTTCTCTCTAGATGGGGATGAAGAGAATTAGAGAATGTAACCCTAGATTAGGGACCATAACCCCTTATTTATAGATGTTGTACATTTGAAATTTGGCCCCTCATCAAATCACAATTACAACCTGGTATCTGCACATATAACCCCATGACTTATTTAAATACCCATTAACCCAAATTAATTTATCACTTTAGTGGGTTATCCTGAAAGATAGCAATACACATTGATTAATCATATGTGCCTACAAATAGATTTATTATATTAAATCCAACAAATTATGCTTTAAGGTGTTCTTTTGCTTGACTGCATTCTCAATACGTAAATTGTGATATAGAAAGCAATCAACGTAGGAGGGATAGTCCTTAATGCTTTGGCTATTGAGCATTTCATCGTGAGGCATTCTTCTGATACCACAAATGTAAGTAAAGCACGTGAGCATCGAGTATTTTGGTTAAACACGATGTTCTTTTCCCCTAATGTTTATGCTTGTAAAGTGTTTTAATATTATGCTTCTGCAGGAGCTTATATAGGCTTTTGATGAGGTATCAGATTAGATATGCTATACTGGTATATGCTTTTTCATATCATATTCTACCCAATGCTTAACTACAACTTTTTGGGGAAAATCTGGATTCATTTTTTTTAATTGAAGAACTCGGACTGAATGGTAATTGTGCTGAGCTGCTCTAGTACAATTAAAATAATTTTAGAGGAACCATGCTGGGAAATTTCACAGGAAAACAATTAATTCTATGAATCGCCCTATCCTATTTGATCTCAAGTTCTTGTGTCATGTCTCAGGTGTTTGAGGTACAAAATGATGCTAGAATGAAACGCACAAGCAGAGACCACTACCTTTAAGACGTATTAGTGTTCCTCATGCAGTAACATGGGCCACTACCGTTGGGATTGCTGGGACATCTTTGTTAGCTTGGAAGGTTTTATATTATTTTCTTATTGATGGTCTCTGGTCTTAAAATTTGTTGCCTTTCCCATTCTTGTGGCCTTTCATACTATTATGTGAATTGGGAACTAATGTTTGCCAAAACTTCTTTGACAAGGTTGCCGCAAGCTAATTACTTGGCAGCAGGTCTTGCAGTGTGCAATATAGGTCTTTATGCATTTATCTATACTCCCTTGAAACAAATGCATCCAGTTAATACATGGGTTGGAGCAATTGTGGTGCCATTCCTCCATTGCTTGGGTATGTTTCTCCTCTTAAGTTTTATAATTTTCTTTGACTGCCACTCCTTTATGGACTTGTTTATATCTAGATCATATAATATTTGTATAAAAAAGAAATGGCTCATAACTGGTGATGTTTCATCATTTGCTGAAACCTAGGATAGTTCTATGTGATTTCTGTTTAAGTTAGAAGTCAACGATAAAGGAAAATTTTTTCACATGAAGTAATTGCCAAGAACTTTTGCTGTTAGAAATATTGATGTAACAGTAGTGCCTGCATGAATTTCTTCTGATTGAAATTTATGTTGTCTCCCTCATCCCATGGCACTATAAAATGCTTTAATTGACATCATGGATCTTTTTCCTGGAAATTTTCTGAAGTGCTTAAAATTATCATAACTCAACCCAATTATGCTTTAAGGTGTTCTTTTGCTTGACTGCATTCTCAATATGTAAATTGTCATATAGGAAGCAATCAACGTAGGAGGGATAGTCCTTAACGCTTTGGCTATTGAGCATTTGATCGTGAGGCATTCTTCTAATACCACAAATGTAAGTAAAGCACATGAGCACCGAGTATTTTGGTTAAACACAATGTTCTTTCTCCCCTATCGCCATTCTCTGATTGCTGATTACTGACTGTGCTACAAGGGAACAATTGAAGAGAAAGAAAGATTTTTGCGGCAATTCTACGGCCTTGAATACCCTGAACCAAACGTGACATTTGCACTTTGCCAAGGCACCTGGTGTTCACCCGCGGTAAGTAAATCATTCCTCATTCTTGAATAGTACGTCATTAATATTTTAAAATTTATATGATTTTCATTGATTTAAATGTAGGTGGGCTATCCTCGCCACGTCCAAGTAGGCTGCCAGCAAGCGAAGCAACATAATTTAAGGGATTGTGTATCTATATTTGAATTTTAGAAAATGTATGACACAATGTCAGAGGAGGTCCAATCAAAAGATGTACAAGCAAATAATTGACATGTACATGACTCAAAAGGTTTATTCTAATCTTTCTCTCATAAACTTCCGCATTTTCATTACTTACTAATTCTAATTGTATTGTGCATGTTTTTGTACTAACCATTTAGCGAAGTCCTAGTTTCTTTGGTCATATTTTGTGTACAGATATGATTGACTATTTTGTTTATGTTACATAAACAAATAATGCTTGTGCATATGCAATAGGTAAAATTCAATAGTATGGCTGTCAATATCTTATGACTTGTAATATGTATATATGTTGATCCACACACACCCGTACATATTATGCATCCAAGTTAATAAGAGGCCAAGAAATGGATTTATTCTTCTAACCTAAATATCAACTTCGATTATGATTGCCCTCTTTAAAAAAATAGTTGTTAATCTATGTCTAAGACAATCAACATGTAAATATTTCGTGAACTAGGTTCTTTGTTAGTCCATTTGTTCCCTAAAAGACTGCTTAGTGCTTCTACTGAGAACACTCTTGCTTTTTTAGTGTGCGATGCGAAGTTCTTTTCTGAATTGGCAAGGGAGGCTTAAGAGGTAGCAGGATGTTTCAGATCAAGAGTAAGACGTCTGCTCCATCTCCATGTTGCTCCTGGAGATATTCAGAGATATATGTGGAAACTGCGTCATTGCTTCACAGAGATGATCAGCAAGTCATGGTTCAAGAAGGAAGGCTTTTACTTGATTATGTTACCATGAATGATATTGCTATTCAAAAGATATTAAAGAAGTATGACAAAGTAAGTAATTCAACACTTATTGTGTTCCAGATATCTATTGTGTAAATTCTTACGTTATTAGTTTAATATATGGCAGGTACATGGATCTGTTACTGGCAAAAATTTTAAGACTGAAATGCATGATAAGAGGATTGAACTTTTGCAGTCAACTTGGCTAATTGAACTAGGTGCATTTTATGTAAACTTTACGAGGTAGAACATTGGAGAACCTGGAGAATTTTTCATATAATTCTCTTGTGATTTAAGTGGTACACAACCTGTAATTTCTATGAACTTTTCTGACTCCATTAAGTATGAGTACAGTCTTACATGTGCTGTTTGCCTAGTAAGATATTTGCTTCCATTCTTCATAATGTTAGATGTTTACTATTTTGTGCTTTATCTAATTTAAGAAAAAGATTATAATATTCCATTTCCATAGTCCAAATATTCAGTAATTTTGAAATGCAGGCCTATTTGTAAGAGGATTTTCCTGTCCTTCTCTTTTCTAAAATCACATTTTTTTGCTTCACTACTTCTCTGCAAATTTCTTTTGATGCTAAATTTAACCTTTT
The DNA here is from genome assembly GCA_022839385.1 of Asparagus kiusianus. Classification (NCBI taxonomy): domain Eukaryota; kingdom Viridiplantae; phylum Streptophyta; class Magnoliopsida; order Asparagales; family Asparagaceae; genus Asparagus; species Asparagus kiusianus. The sequence goes on from BQKN01067422.1 coordinate 137,436, forward strand.
TTCCAAGGGATATGATGAATATCCTCAGGTTCCATGCATAAAGTAATAGTTGGCAAATACTTATGTCGATAACAATCTAAAAGCCTGACTGGTTGATGGTTGGACTGAAAATTTTCTGTTCAATTGGATATCAAATTTGCATTCAAGGTTTAATTTTGAGATTATGTCTATATGTTTGATCCATTGCTTACATTCAATAATTTAATAACAATATTTACCAAAATAAAATTATACATTTATAATAAATGATAAAGAAATTTACCACGTGCATTGCACCTGTATAAAACCTAGTCTAGTTAAACATGGAAGAACTAAGAATCTCAGAAGGATTCAGCCAAATAAATTAAATTCCATACATATCCATCAGATGAAAATCATAAAAGTAAATTTTTTTTGCCCAAAAAAATTAAAAATATAATTAAAATGTAGAAAGGAAAAAGATTCAATCAAATTGAATGAAAAGAGATCATACCTTGCTTGCTGCCAGCTCGCGCGATATTGAGCGCAATCTTGCTGTGGAAGTTCATTGCAAGAAATAGTTCAGAACCAGCTCCATTGAGCACCCTTAGAAAAGATCTAATTCGTTAAAACCCTAGAAAATTGAATAAAGCTAACTATTTTGTACAAAGAGATCAGATCAACTAACAAAGCTAAGAGAACTAAAAAAATGAGATGAATCACTTACCAACGATTCCTCCTTTTGTGATGCCCTTTGACAAACAAAGGACTCGAGGTTAAAATTGAAAGCACCGACTCTAGTTAGATGTCGAGAAGGAGGAGAACTGCATGGGCGTCGATCTGGAGGAAGGGATGGACGGAGGTGAATGGAGTTGAGAGAGAATATTTTAGATGAGAGTTGAGATTGTTGAAATTGCCCTAGAGGGGGTGAATAGGGTATTCACTAATCTAATCCGATATTAATGACAATTTAAAATTAATTAATAATTTATTCTTGCAAGTATGATATACAACAAATTAAGAGTAAAAATATGTAATATAAACAAAGAGTAATATAAACATGAATCAAAATGCAAAATAGATAGTGCGCAAATAGACAACACAAACATATGATATGATCACAGAGTTCGGTCACCCTCAACCTATGTCTCCGCTCCTCACTCACGAGGAGAATCTCCACTACCACAACTGGTTTTTAACGTTCACCAAAAATGTTTACAAGTCACACAATCAGTTTTCTGGCTCACAGAAAACTTTCACATATCTCACATATGCAATCACACAATGTTATCCTCTCACGTGTCACCTTCCTCAAGTGCTCAGATTTACCACCTCTCCCTAGGCTTTACTACTGACGTCACTCCTCTTATAATTGACCCCGTCTCTCACCGCACACTCCTCTTAGTGCCCTTGTGTATTACAATGTGATCTCACAATAAAGCACAAATAAAAGTGTTTGTTCTCTAACCAAGATGAGAGCTCAATTAAGCTCACTCTCAATGTTACAACTCCCACAACTCAAATATACAATATGTGAAAATACTAGAAGCTCAAGTGAGTTATGTGTGTAAACAATGAGTATAATGAAATGCAAACTCAATATAAAAACTAGCTTAATAAAATTTGTTATGGGGTGTTCCCTGTTCCCCCACAAATATGCTATCCCGGGAGCAGGTTTGGTCGAGTCGACTTCATGCCAAGACGACTCAAAGGGCTGACTCAGTCGAGCAAAAGATGATTACCCATTGATCAACCGACACTTTTCCCAAGGGCGACTCGGAATATTATTTCTCAGTATTATTTAACCTTCCACAACATAGAAATGACTCCGCATCACTCGCTGACAGGCCGCAACGGCTACTGATTCCCCATGTAGCCAACAAGCCCCAACGGTTGCTGGGTCCCCATAATACAAAAGTGACTCCACGTTACTCGCCGACAAGCCTCGATAGCTGTTAGATCCCCATAGCACGGAAATGACTCCGCGTCACTCGCTAACAGGTCGTAACAACTATTGATTCCCTATGTCACCGAAGTGACCTCCCATAACTTACCAATCGACACATATCAGGAAAAGGATGACTCAGCCTCCAGCCTATCCCTCGCCATCATCATGAACCGCACTCCCACAAAGTGTCGATCCTGCCCCTGGCGTCCTTTATAAGTAAAAACGCTATTCACCACAGGAGCAGGTCTGGTCTCTTCATCGCTACTAAAGAAAATTCTCTAGTTACATATTAGAGGAGGATACTATTCCTCTATCTCCGGACTAAATACACCAGCTGATTTGATTGTCGGAGGTACCACGGGGGGAACAGGCCCTGTACTCCCGTGATTCTTGTGTGTGCAGGTGATCCGCCCACCCCGAGCTCTAAGAACTAGGCATAAAGTCGAAGAAGGAAAGCGGCCTTCCATCCCTCTCAACGATCCAGTAACTCTGCAACCCCTATCGACTGTTTGTTCACAAGCATCAACAGTTTGGCGCTCACCGTGGGGCTACTTTCCTCTTTTTGAGAAGAAATGTCGAGTTCTGAGCGAGGAGTGAGCCAATCTCCTATAAGGGACCTCCAAACTATGTGACTCAGGGTCAATTAGAGCAGACGGTAGACATACTCTCTAAATCTATGAGAGAGCAGTTTGTCGCCCTGACCAATGAATTCCTCTGGTGAATCCCGCGGCAGCCACACGCCGATGAGCAACTTCCACCGCCTGAGGACCGGTGATCGGAAACTCACACCTATGAAGTGTCGCAGGATACACTACGGACTCCTCCCAACCATCACGAATGGGCGGAGAACCACCCCAAGCAACTAAACAATGACGATAAAAGCCTTGGTCCTAGCCATTCGAGGGGACGTGCCAAAGGAAAGATTCTTAGAAAACCCTACCGCCACAACTCCTCAACTTCATCAACCACTGCAAGGGCCTCCGACTACGACCGAGGATACAAACCAATTTTTGATACTATCGAAGAAAATACTCCATTATCTTGTGATCCGTTTGCCAGAACCAAGGGGTCTTTCTGTGGAAACCTCCACGAGCAATCGTCATTTTTTGATGGTTTTTCCGCTTCTCACAGCTGCTCTTTCCACACCTCCGGATATCTGGTGCCAAATCGTCGCCCGTTTCCTTATTTCTTTGATAATAGAGTTGGCTATCTTTGTGGCATTGATTGTACAAGTTCGTGAAGAGGGCTGGACGAGTAGAATGAGGGAAAGCGGCTCGATCGACAAAAAAGAGGAGTAGAGTAGCCCCCTAGAACCTGGCAAAAGTCACTATCAAAGAATTCCCGAGCCATTCTAAACCAACATATGCGATTCATTCCCGTAATAATTATAACAAACAGAAGACTCCTTACCTTAGGAGCGGGATGAGTGATACATCTGGCGAGCGCCAGTGAAGAACGCAAGCAAAGCGGGAGCTCGGGCATTGAACTATTCAATCAAGCAAGAGAAAGGAGGCAAAGAGAGGGCTTAACAGCGCCTGGGGAGCGAACCGAAAAGCTCCGCTTTGCTGAGCGGACCCATCTACCGTACCGCACGGACTGCGTTGGCAAAGCCAACCTCTTCCTCCCAACATCCTAGGGAGGGTTCGGGGACCAAGGCACATGACCGAAATCAAGAGGTTGGGGTCTGCCCCTGTGCCCTTCAAGCACAGAAAAAAGGCATGGGTCCGTTTGAGAGATTTAAGATGCCCTACCTAGAGACATACTCAGGCGAGGGGGATCCTTCGGAGCATGTTCAAAATTATTTTGATATAATGAGCATGCTTCAAGTATCCGAAGCCCTCTATGTACTCAGGGAAATTCACGAGGGTATATATGGGAACCACCCAGGAGCTCGAACCCTGGCACAGAAAATCATCTGACAGGGTTACTACTAGCCGACTATCCTAGCCGAGTCGACTAGGCTCATGTCTCATTGTCAAAGATGCTAATACTTCTCATCCATCACAAGAACAACCGCGACCGAGTTAACTCCCATCTTGAGCCTTATACCTTTTGCCCAGTGGGGCTCGGATCTGTTAGGGCCCCTCCCCTTAGCCTCAGGGCAAGGAAGTTTCTCATTGTAGCCATCGATTACTTCACTAAGCGGATCGAAGCTGAACCATTGGCCAGGATCGGTGAAAGCAATGTCACCAACTTTGTATGGAAATCCATCGCTTGTCGCTTCAGCGTACCTCGGTCGCTTATCACTGACAACGACACTCAATTTGATAGCAAGGGCTTCCGTGACTTCTGCAAAAAGTATAGCATCACCTCAAATTCGCCTCGGTAGCACACCTAAAATCAAATGGCCTTGCAGAGGTTGCCAACAAGTGCATCCTCCAGGCACTAAAGAAAAAGGTGGACACTGCCGTAGGACATTGGGTCGAAGAATTGTCGAGCATCCTATGGTCGTACCGAACAACCCATAAGAATTCAACAGGGGAAACCCCCTTCAGGCTAACGTATGGAGCTGAAGCAGTAACGCCGGTTGAAGTGGGCATGCCGACTATTCAGTTGCGGCACTTCGACGAAGACATGAATTCACTAGGCCTCCGGGTCAGCCTCGACCTTCTGGAAGAAATAAGGGAGAAAGCACTCCGTACTCATGTCATTAATCAACAAAGGATAGCTCAGCATTATAATAAGAAGATTCGACCCAGAAGGTTCATGGCTGAGGACTTTGTCCTCCAAAAAACGACCTTCGATAAAGATACCCGACAAGGCAAGCTGGCTCCAAATTAGGAAGGACCTTATACAGTTATAAGAGCTAAGAGTTGGCACCTATAGGCTGAAAGCTCCAGATGGGTGAATCCTCAGTCACCCATGGAACATCGAACACCTACGATGGTATTTCCTTTAAAAATTCCAGTTTAACTTCTTTGTTTTGAAAATTCCATGTGAAGAATGCATGCCCTAGGTAATTGATAATATATCTGATAAAATGACTTTAGCCAAACTTTTTGCATTATCATAATAACTTGAAAATGGAAGACCTAGACAGCTAGGCATCCGACTTCTCAGTCGATGAAAAGCCCTTGGTACTTCCTCAGGGTAAGACCAAGGCACAACCCTTTGGCCGACTCCCACAGTCGCCTCTCGACCCTAGGGAAAATGGAGACCTAGTCAGCTAGGCACCCGACTTCTCAGTCAATGAAAAGCCCTTGGTACTTCCTCAGGATAAGACCAAGGCACAACCCTTTGGCCGACTCCCACAGTCACCTCTCGGCCCTAGGGGAAATGGAAGACCTAGTTGTAGGCGTCAAAAATTGCCCATAGGTCCTCAAACACAGTTCAAGACAAGGAAAAGACGATAAACGTTATTATCCAAGTCAAGAGAATTTATCCAACATCAGTAAATGTATGAATTGGATCAATAGAATGCACAAGTCAACGAAGCGATGAAGCGTACGCAAAACAAGGGAACTGGAAGAATCACGAATCGCCAAAATATCAAAAGTGAACAAAACACCACTCGGAGGCTCGTGTAGGCGCGAGTCACCAATTAGTGGCTCGCACCCATGCGAGCCACCAAATGGTGACTCGCACAGTCCCGAGCTACCAGGACTCTTATTGAGTACAAAACCTCCCCAAACACGGATTTTGATAATTTTTAAGGATTCTTTCATCCCAGAACCTCCCTAATTGTTTTAAGGTTATCCCTAGACATGTTTAAGTGGTTATTAACTGCAGATAACGTTTAAACACCAATTCTTATTCAAAAGGACGTCTCCAAAGGCTTATAAATAGAAGCCTAGGGTCTTCTTCCAAGAGGAGCTGAAATTGAGAAGGCGAGGTGCTGTCAAATTGTCCAGCTAACCACGAATTTCAGAGGAGAATCATCAGATCTTGGCGAACACTTTCATAAAGAAATCCCTTCGAAAGGTTTGTGATTCTTTCCCCTTCTTTCCTCCAGATTAAACTTGGTTTTAATCTCGAGAAGAGTCACAATCTCGCTTGGTCGTGATTGTCGCTTCCGTAATTGTTTCCTTCGTGAAACGAGAGCGTAGTTATACTGTTAATCGGGTTTGATCTGCAGCGGTCCACGGACTAACGCGTCCCCGGCACAGGCAAAGATCCCACGCAAAGCAGCGGGAGATAAACTACTGCTGCGTTTTGTTTGATAAAGTTGTAATCTTTATTTTTTATTGTAAGAAAATCTTATAAAAAGATCAACTTTTCTTTTAGTTTGAACTTGTAATCGATAAACGGTGTAACAGGTTTGAAAACAATGGAAAAGATAACTTTTGACACAAACACTAGTCAGCTAGGCACCCGACTTCTCAGTCGATGAAAAGCCCTTGGTACTTCCTCAGGGTAGACCAATGCACAACCCTTTGGCCGACTCCCACAGTCGCCTCTCGGCCCTAGGGGAAAATGGAAGACCTAGTCAGCTAGGCACCGACTTCTCCGTCGATGAAAAGCGCTTGGTACTTCCTCAGGGTAAGACCAAGGCACAACCCTTTGGCCGACTCCCACAGTCGCCTCTCGGCCCTAGGGGAAAATAGAAGACCTAGTCAGCTAAGCATCTGACTTCTCAGTTGATGAAAAGTCCTTGGTGCTTCCTCAAGGTAAGACCAAGGCACAACCCTTTGGCCGACTCCCACAGTCGCCTCTCGATCTTAGGGGAAAGATAAGACCTGACCGGCTCTCTTGGGCCTAGGCACACCCCCAGGGTCGATCCCTATATCACCCTCCGATTGAGCAAAAATAAAAGAAAAATCTTTAAGAGTTTTTAAACACTCGAAAGCAAACCTACTTCTTCATTAACCTCCTCACAAAGTCAAAAGTACCATTACAATGACAAAAAAAAGAGAGAAAGAGAAAAAAGGGGAGGGAAAGGAAATATAACTAGTTCTCATTTCTTTTAACCTACGAGGTCCTCTGGAGGTGGAGCGGTCGTATCGGTGAAGGCCGGGCCCTCTTGGCCCTGAACGTCGGCGTCAGCGGAAGGATAAGGCATCGCAGAGGTTTCAGCCTCCCCTCCCGCCAGTGGAAGGACAGTTGTCGTTTCCTCATCAGCACCCTCTGAGAACTTGCTTTCACCACCTATCAGCAATTTTCCTTCTCTCGCCTCGAAATCCCTAAGAAGATCAAGACAACAAGAGACTTGTAGGGGATAAAATCTCCTAGAAGGAGGATGTGAGCTGGAGGGTACTAGAGCAGCGAAATAATCAACCCTGGCTTTTCACGCTAAAGCTACTTCGAGTTTTCCAATGGGGCTATGGCGTCAGTCTTTAATTACCTTCGCCCTATATTACGCTAACTGCGTTTCCTCGAGATCCCGCCTCAGCTGCTCGATTGAGAGGCGGCTCGACTGAGTGACCTCTTCGGCGGCCGCTCTGAGGGCCTTTTCAGAATCAACTTCTCTCACCAAAGCAGTCAATTTCTCATCCCAATCGATGACATCTCTCTGGAGACCATTGATCCCCCTCCTCTACCGAGCCACATCACCTCTCAATTCCATGATTAGGGAAGCTTGCTTACATCCCTCGGCGCGAAGCCCCTCCAAAACTCATTCTCTGGCATCCACTTCTTGGCGCAAAATAAATGTTTCTCCTCAACCTAATACGCTAAGTGTCTGGAAATAAGTACAATGCGAAGTCACAGGTCCCCGATCACAATCAGCAAGAATATAATAGACAAACTCAGAATAAAATAATACATATCACAAATGGGATAACATCCGGGATATAATATTCGGGTCAACATGCCCTTATACAAAAACTAAACAAATGAATACAGAAGAGATACAAAAATACACCGATCAACGAAAATAAAAAGAACTACAAAAGTAAACAAGGACCAGCATATAATAAAAGAGACGACTAGACCTCGACTTCTTCTTCTGCTCTATCTATAAGGCACTCCTGCTGAGAATCTTCTGACTCCTGCTGAACCTGTTCTTCCTTTAAGTCTGACGTACACCAGAGAAAACAGGTGTACGTCAGGTGCATAGCGCACGGCAAGACCCTACAAAAGAAAATAGAACGAACGGAAATCCAAGCAGAAAACGATACAATAACAGAAATGACAAAAGAACGTGCAACTGGAAATCTGACAAATTCAACATGCGAAAATACTACTAAACATGATAAACATAAAGCATCCAGAATCGATCAGGTAACGATATCATGTAGCTAGCGCTCAGAAATCATCCAAGTAACAGGAGCATACAATAGATGGAATTAATACCTAAAAATCTACAACATGAGACGTAGTACGTCGAGCGAAATAATCCAAACAAGGAAACCCTCATGTATATATCATATGTCTCAAATTGTAGTTAATTAAATATTAATCCCGATCTATGTATGAAAAGAAATACAACTGATCTACATCTCACAAGAATCCATAAATCCTAACCAAAGTGACGACACCGATTCACTTGATCCAACAAACCAACCCCAGTGGCGACACCGATCCACTGGTAACAAGTCATGTAACTAGTCATCCTAAAACAGGTCACTGGATCACATCTCACACAGAGTCAACGCTCATATTATCAGATAACTGACTGTTCACATATCCCCTACGTGCATCCCATCAAATAAATTCAGGAATCAAAGTAGCGACACCGATCTACTTTGATCCAACCAATCAGCCCCCAGTGACGACACCGATCCACTGTGACTCAACCAATCAGCCCCCAGTGACGACACCGATCCACTGTGACTCAACAAACCAATTCCAGTGGCGACACCGATCCACTGGTATGAACCTAGAAGATATATCAACAGTATCATCCGATTACATAAATATGGACTTTCCCACCCCTAACTCATCTTGCTTTTCTAAGTCAACAATACACAGGTATCTAGGTCTGGCTCAAGTCACACAGGTCATTCTAGTCATAAACTACTAACGATTCTCAATCACAAGAAGAAACAATCAAGGCAACTAATAATGTGTAATAATATCATGGCATATCAGATAATCAAAATTAATAGTTACAAATCATAAACAACGTCTACATAATTCAGAAAATAATCTTTTTCTAAATTAATTTATTTTAAATTATTTCACTTAACAATTAATCTAAACTAATTCATTTTCCAAAATAAATTCTTTTAAATTATTATAATTATCTAAAAATGATTCTTTTGCCGAACTAAATTCTTTTAATTCATTATAATTTTTTCTGAAAATGTCATTATCATATTTCCATGATATAATTAATATTCTTCAACAAACAATCTCACGCATATAAATACGTCACAATTAAACTACGCAAACGATTCATAATAATGTAAATATTCAACTACGAAACAAGGAGAGCAGGATCTTGCATATACTTAATTAACAGTATATCAAAAATAGTAAAGGCAATACAAAGGATGTGAGATCTTGCCTTGGGTTTCGTCGAACGGATCGACGTCGACGGCGCGGGTCGGATCTGACACGGTGGTGCCAATGTCGGAGGGAACTCTGGCAAGGGGCTGCGGAAACGGGGCAGCGGCGGATCTGGCGGACGCGGGTTCGGAGTTCGTCGGTGCGCAGCGGGGTCGGGGAGGGCTGTCTGTGGCTAGGCACGGAGCTGTCGGCGTCGATAGCGGCTGAGTGGGGCTGTGTGTGGTTTGGAGAGGAGAGGCCAGAGGTGGAGGTGCTGGCCGGCGCGGGGATGAAGGCTGGGGGGTTGAGACGGCTTGAGGGGACAGAGGAGGAGGACCGGCGGTGGCTCAGGGCGGCCTGGGGGTGGCTGTCGGGGGTGGTTGCAGACGAGAAGGCGTGGAGGAGGTTGAGGGGGTGCTGCTGGAGGACGGCAAGTGGCTGGGGGTGGATCTCAAAGCGGCGAAGGTGTTGGAGTCGCGGATCAAGTGGGCTGACAGGAGGAGGAGGCTGCTGGGGCGTCGCGGGCAGCGGGCACGGCGGTGCAGGGGGCTGGAGGAGGCTGCGGGCAAGGAGGCGAGCGGTGGCGTGGGTCAGTACGGTGACGGTCAGAGATGGTGGCCGTGGGGGAGGCTGTGAGTGTTGGCGGTGATGAGGGAGGGGATTTGGGGGTGGCCGGAGCAGGGGCGGTCGGAGTTCGTCGGCGACGATGTGGGCTTGGGCGGTCGTCGGGGTCTCAGGCGAGGACTCGTCGGAGGAGAACGAGAGGGAGAGAGATGTTGGCGGCGGACGGTTTAGGGAGGAAGAGAAGAGAGAGAAGGAAAAGAAAATATAAATATATATATATAAAGAGAGAGAGTGTGTGTGTTAGGGTTTGGTATTTAAATAACAAAAATAATTAAAATAAAATAGTTACGGGTATTTAAAAATTAAACTAATTACATAATAATTATCTACAAATAAAAACGTATATGTTGTGCTAATATAACAGTTGATACGAAACAGTCGAAATATACCCATATTGTACAATTAAACGAGAATAATTAATAAATAAAATATATTTACTCATATTTAAAATCAAATAATTATGGGATAATTATATACACAGTAAAACATACAAGTTATACTAATACGACAGATAATATGTAACAGCAGAAATAATACAGCAAATTATACAAATAATACGTAATTAATAATACAACATATTATACGAAAATATACGTAATAATAAAAATAACACAACGTATTATTTAAAATGACATGTAACAGCATCGATAACGCAACATATAAATTCCATAAATTTTCACCGCATAAAATTAATTTATAAATATTAATATCATTTAAATAAATATAAAACTTAGGCTTTAAATCATAGAAAATTGTAGAAATTTAAGGAAAATATAAATGCTCTTTTAAAAATCATAATTAAATATTTTAAAATACTAAAAAATTATTTTAACTAGTATCGAAAATTCATGGTCCTTACACTCTCATTCCTGTGAAGCGTCGTGCTTATGGGTGAGCCGCTCATACAACTCCTGCTCCACTAAAGCCCCTCAGACTAAATTTGCTTTGAGGGCTAAATGTAAACTAAAGCTTGGCATCCTCCTCAAAACCCGGTCGTCTTTTGATAGGGAGAATTATTACACGACCGTAATGGGAGCCGAAAGGGACCCAAGAATTGAAGTCTCTTTGTCAAGAAAGGCCAAAGGGACAAATTTGTCATCTTCAGATAGATTTATTCTCGGGGAACAGGGGCCTAGTGGCACCCTCAATAACATTGACTTGGCCTTCTCCCATTCTTCGTAATCTACTTCCGAAGTCTGATGAGGGAAGGGCCAAATACCTCTCTCTTTCTCGATGACATCACAATACTCAATGGCCTCCTCTGCTCGGGGCTGGGAGGAGAATGTCGCCTGTTTAGCTATCTCCCACACCAGCCCAGCTAGCTCCATGCCCGCCCGATGGGACGATTCAGGCCCAGGAGCTAGACCGATTGCCCCGGATGCAGCTCTAGCAACGGTATCGACGTCATCTACCCGGGTGACCGATTGTTCCTCAGGAAGATTTTTCTCTAAAAAACGGGCCAACCCGGGTCGACCCAGAAGCTTGATCCACGACGCGAGAATCATGGCACTGAGTGGATGACCCCTTGGGCCTCCTCCCAACTCCAAGCTCAGCGGCTAAGTCCCCCATCTGAGACCTCAACTGGGACACCTCCTCAGGAGCCATGTATCCTCTTGGTCTTTTTCGAGGCCTGATAGCAGGGCCTGGTTTCTCGCTTGTGGCCCTTACCTCCTGGACTCCGTGAAGAGGAAGCACCAATGAGTTTACCCTGGCTAAGTCGTCCTCCGACGGTAAACCTAGCGAGATGTGCGCCACCCGAAGTAACGCGGGGTCAAACAGATTGCTTCTCTCTCGAGATCTATCATAAGACCAGATCTTCTCCAGTTTCCTTCTCTCCATAGCCTCCAGAGGACCCGACCTCAAGGCGTCTTTGTTTATCTCTGGCCATGTTGAGCAGGAAAGAATCTCATCTGCTCCAGAAACCCAGATAAAATGCTCTTTCCAATCCTTGTTGGAGTCCGGAGCATTGGAAATCAACTTGGAACCGCCTGTATAATGAAAGAAGAAGTGTGGATCCTTTTTGGTTAACTTGATACCGACCAATTGCCCAAACAACCTCATGGAAGGCGAGATGCCAACTCTGGAGCAGGTGATGATAAAAGCCATCAAAATTCCTACCGCGTTCGGAGAAAGCTGGGAAGGAGAGATCTCCATTGCCAAACATGCCTCCTTCACAAAGGGATGAAGGGGCAGTCGAAGTTCTTGTTCAAGATGTGCCATGTATACAGAGACTCTACCAGGACCATGGTGGTAGATTGGGGTCATTCCCTCCAAGATCGTCAATTTGAGGTCCTGATGGATATTATAAAGGCTATGGAACCTCTCAAGGTTCTCAACAGAGACCTTTGAGTGGATCGAACAAAGGAGACTGGTCCTTTCCTCGTCGCGACCACCAACAGAGCTTGATGAAGCCATTAGAAACTGACTGGAGAAAGATTGGGGGCTGAAGAAGAAACGTCATGAAACTTAGGACAAAAGACGAAAGGCTTTTTCTCTCCTTCTCTCCAAATAAATTTATAGGCTCCTAATCGACAGGTGGAACAATCCAAATGACTCTCAATTTGCTGCAATGAACGACGGAGATTCAACTAAGGAGGATAAGAGTTTTTTGAAATTTAAAATTTTGAATGTCACGTCCATTCTGCAGCCCTATGCCACGTAGGTCTTGAGGACGTGAAAGCATCATTTATTAACCCCCGACAGTTGGCAGAAAGCTGTCACGTCATGTCGGGCAACGTCATTCCAAATCTTCTTAAGAATATACCGTCCAGAGAGATAAGATGAGCCGCTCTATTGACGACGTGAACGACGGCTCTAGTCGACATGACAGACTGCAACCAACCAGACAAGTCGAGATTCCCTTGATAACCAAGCTGAGATGGTACCTCCTAATCTTAACTCAGGGGACAATACTGATCGACCCTAAAAACAGTAAGCAAATTCTTTCAAACCAACTAAGAAGGTCGTGCCTTACTCAAGCAAAAGTCTAAGGTTCTACAAGATAAGGGGGATAATACTTTTTCATTCATTAGTCAAGTACTACAAAAAAATTAGAAATCTACAATGTCAAGAAAAGAGAAACTCCTATAAAGTCTATCATGGATCCGTTCCTGCTCCTGAAGCTGAGGGTGGAAAACTTCTCGAGATAGCCGGCAGAAGAGTCGAACGACCCTATTCCGCATCCGAACCATCCTCAGACCCACTCAAGTCGAACCCCACTCCTTGGGCCTCCAACTCATCCAATTTTCCCAAGCAGCGGGCAACCATGGAAGGGTAGTGAAGACGATTGGGGGTGTTCTTCAAATCGGCCGGAATTTGAGCCGACATATAATCACATCCAGCTTTGCAAGCTAGTGCCATATCGGTTCGCCTGGCTAAACTCCTTCGGTATCCGTCAACGATCTCCTGACGGCAGCTGTCGGGAATCTCCTGACGATACTCATCGATGACCTCCTGGAAAGGCTTAGACTTCAACTGCTTTATTTCTTCCTAAAGTTGGGCGATGGTCACTTCCGCTGTGTCTAATTGACGCTTTGCATGGGCCAACGCCGCCTTCTCCACCTAAGCTAGAACCTCTGCATGGTCCCTTTCCTGGAGCATCTCATTGAGCTCTTGCCTAAGCTTTGTAACTTGAGAGACGTTTGAAGCGGATCCACCGGCAGTCTGTTACCGAGGGACTTTCTCGTAGGACCCTAGTAGATTAACTTCATCAAGGAGCTCCTGATGAGAGGTCCAAAGATGATCCACCCAATTGAATAGCTTGTTCTCTAATAGATCCCCTCGGAGAAAGTAACTGCGAAGAGCCTAATGGAGACCCCGATTAGGAATTCTCCTAAGTACCTTCTCGTCCTCTGGGAGACGGAACTGATCGATAGCCCTCGTTTGGGCTCGACAGGACCCGATGATGGACCCTCTAATGTCCAGATGACATTCGGCCTCAAAACGAAACTCTGGTCGGGGCTCCCTTGCATATTGGACGGCAGGTGAAGGGTGCCTAATGATACAGGACCTCAGCTGGTCCCATTTTGTCTCGCCCACATCGGAGAAACTATGCGGAAAGGGGGGTTTCCGGTCGGTGGCTAGCGACCCTACCTCTAACTGAGCCGGCTCCTTCCCTGGCCGAGGCGGCACTTGAAGCGGTTCAAACTCTTCAATTTTTTCTCCTAAAAAGGCCTCAGCCGACTCTCTTAGAGCCGGATCTTCTTGCGGATCGTCCAAAGGGACGGGAGCCACCCGCGTTTCTTCACCTCTCGGCCGAATCAACCATTCGGCCTCTCTCCTCCTCCTCCTTTGGGTAAGGGAGGGCATCTCCTCCTCGACAGTCAACGGAGCTTCTGAGGAGGGGACCGCTAAGCAGAGATGCTTAACCGGCTTGATAAAAGATTCCTCCTGAGGATCAATTAACCCGACTTGCGGCATCGCAATGGCTCCCACTGACCCGGTGATGAGGGCAACAGCTCTATCCGTATCAAAAGTAGTCATCGGCATGATCGACACCACGGTCATTCGTAGAACGGACTTATCCAGCAAAACCTCAAAGCGACGAGAGCCTGCGAACTTCTTAATCAACTCAAGATCGACCTTTTCTCTCTTGGATAACGCCCTCTTGACAAGCACATTCCTCCTAATCTCGGGCCAATCAGAGTAACCTAACTCCAAATCCTCCCCGACCACCCACACAAACTTCCCCTTCCATTCCTTATGAGAATCTGGGAGGTCTACGATCAACTTGGAGGACCCTGACATCTGAAAGTAATAGTGGGGCTCCTTTTGACTTGCTTTTACAACCACGAAATAAGCAAAAAGCTTCGTCGTGGGTTTGATGCCCAACCAACTGCATATAACCATGAAAGCCACCGTGATAGCTATGGTGTTTGGGTTCATTTATGCCGGCGAAACTCCCAAATCCTTGAACAAATGTTTCCAAAACGAAGGCAAAGGCAATCTCAGGCCACACTCCAAATGGTTTAGATAGAGCGGGTGCCGTCCCGGCTCATGGTCATAAAGGGCTTCCGCTCCCTTCGGGAGGGACATCTTATATTCCTTAGGGATGTCAAACTTTGCAGACATGGTCTTTCGTTGGGCCGAGGTCACCTTCGAATGAATGATCTCTAGATATTCCCGACGAGGCACCGCTTCCAGATCCAAAGAGAGACTAGGAATTGGTAGAAAAGACAAAATTAGAAGAAGGTGAAGAAGAAGAGCAGTTAGATCAGATGAGAATTTCAAACGGCAATATATAGTCTCCTACTTTACAGCTGTTATCACATCTAAGCCGTTGGAGCCCATCTCATCCTGCGGCTACAACCTAGCCTTGGAATTTGAAATGCTGCCGAATGATATTTCGCCTCCTTTTCTCGAGAAAACCGTGGCCTGGCAAAGGAACAACCCAGACAACTTTAGTGATGTCCGGTGGTGACAGGTGTCCTCGCATCCAGAAAGGGCGCCTCCTCGTTATCGAAATCAGTTCCATTCAATCTCTGCTCATTTATTTCTCTTGAATCCAGCCACAACCACATCCAAGCGAAAGGGGCTGACTGTTATGGGGTGTTCCCTATTCCCCCACAAATATGCTATCCCGGGAGCAGGTTCGGTCGAGTCGACTTCATGCCAAGACGACTCGAAGGACGGACTCAGTCGAGCAAAAGATGATTACCCATCGATCAACCGACACTTTTCCCAAGGGCGACTCTGAATATTATTTCTTAGTATTATTTAACCTTCCACAACACAGAAATGACTCCGCATCACTTGCTGATAGGCCGCAATGACTGCTGATTCCCCATGTCGCCAACAAGCCTCGACGGTTGCTGGGTCCCCATAACACAGAAGTGACTCCACGTCACTCGCCGACAAGCCTCGATGACTGTTGGATCCCCATATCGCGGAAATGACTCCGCGTCACTCGTTGACAGGTTGCAACGACTGCTGATTCCCTATGTCACCGAAGTGACCTCCCATAACTTACCAATCGACACGTATCAGGCAAAGGATGACTCAACCTCCAGCCCATCCCTCGCCATTATCATGAACCCGCACTCCCACAAAGTGTCGATCCTGCCCCTGGCGTCCTCTATAAGTAAAAACACTATTCACCACAGGAGCAGGTCTGGTTTCTTCATCGCTACTAAAGAAAATTCTCTAGTTACATATTAGAGGAGGATGCTATTCCTCTATCCCCGGACCAAATACACCAGCTGATTTGATCGTCGGAAGTACCATAGGGGAAATAGGCCCCATACTCCCGCGATTCTTGTGTGTGCAGATGATCCGCCCACCCCGAGCTTTGAGAATTAGGCTTAAAGTCGAAGAAGGAAAGCGGCCCTCCATCCCTCTCAACGATCCAGCAACTCTGCAACCCCCATCGACTGTTTGTTCACGAGCATCAATAAAATTTATAATCAACAAATAAATATATAAAGCTAGAATTGAGTTAGCAAAAACTTTTCTCCAACAAGAGTTATGGAGATGAGAAATTGAAGCCCAAACAAAAATAAATAATCTTATATTCCTCTTGTGAAAACCACTTTACATAAACACTTGAAAAATAAACTCAAAACACCCTTAAACTCTTGTAAACTTGTTTTTAAAACTTTCTTAGATATATAGAAGTATTGAGGGCTGAAGGGTATTTATACTTGTTCAAAGCAATAGCCCAAAACCCAAGAAAAACACCAAAAATAGAAATCTAGAAAAACTAGCCGTTATTGCAATGGATTACTGTTCAGTCGACCGATGAATAGTGTTCGGTCGACCGTACTGTTCACCAATACTGATCACAGAATCTGAAACCTAAAAATCTGCATAGCTGACTTTATAAAATCAATTAAAAATAGCAAATCAACTCCGAAAAGCGTTAAAATTTGAGAAAAGTTTCTAAACATGTAGATAAACATGTTAGAGAAAGAATTTCTAAAATATCACTTCCCATTTGTGAGAAATCACTATTTTAGAACAGATATTTCAGATTCTAAAAAAACTGCTGAAAACCTATTTTTGTAAATTCAATTGAAAATAACAAAACAACTCCAAAACTAGTAAAAATTAGGAAAATGCTTGTATATATAAAATTAAACATGTTAAAGAAGAAATGTTTGAAAACACATTTTTCCATTTGTGAAAACTCGTCATTTTGCAAAATCGGTCAAAATACAAATTCATTTAAAACACTTGATTTTGATAAAATGATCTCAAACAAGTTTGAAACTTCTTTTAAATGGATTAATACTGTAGCAGCGGACGCATACAATATTCCAACCCAACAAACACCCTCAACCAAACAGACCCTTGGTAAGTTGTGTGAACTTTCAGTTCGTTTTCAGTCGGCCTAACAGCCTTTCCTGCATCAGAAGCCACGGGGCCTCGGCCCAAATCATTCAGCCCATTCAAGTTCTCCTCTAAATCAAATTTTCCTCCAATTTCGGAATCAGCCCTCAGTTTATTTTCTCCCCCTCTCTCTTCTAAAAAACTCACAAAAAACCCTAATTCAAGCTTCCAGAGGTATAAAAAAATTCCCCCACTTTCTCTCGTATTTACTCTTTCGTTTCAAAGTTTCTTTGATCTCTGCCGCGATCCTCTTCAACGCTCGGATTTGATGATTTCAGCTTAGTTTTATTTGGTCGTTTCTCTTGTAAATTTGAAATTAAGCTCTCTCTCTGATTTTGTTGCAATGCCGTTAACTACACTAGTTTTAATCAAGAAGATCATAACTTTTTTTTGCTACTTTAAAAATAATCATCAAAGCTTATATTTTTAGAGTTTCTCCCGTTTTACCATAATATTTTATCTCTTGGTTGCATGAGCTCTTATTTCTTGATCAAAAGATGTATATGTGTTGAATGCAGAATTTGGGGGAACCAATCAATAGTGTGACACTCAATCAATAATTTATGAAACCTTGGACCTTTGAATATGACTGAAACTAAGTAGGCCCTGTAGTTAAACTAGAAACTTCCAGTGTGATTATGCATGACATGTTTGCTTATCAGTTTGATGAAAGGTCCATACATGATGTCCGATGCAAGCTCAGACCCTAATGATGGAGCAGGCAAGAGAAACCCCCCTTCTTGGATGAGTTCTAAAGGAAAAGGGAGCAAACCCCTCAAAAAGAAGCAAGATGATGCTGGTGAGCACACTTCAAGCCATGCCAAAGGGAGGGACAGTGCTGAAGCTAATTCACAGTTCTCAAGACTTCTGGTAATATTGACAGCGGGCTCCATGTTGACGAAAATTTTCAGTGTAATCATTAATTTAGGTTTTGATTTCTTGATCTGTGCAGGATGGTGTGGTCTTTGCATTATCAGGGTTTGTTAATCCCGAGAGAAGTACATTACGGTCACAGGCGTTAGAGATGGGAGCGGAATATCGGCCTGATTGGACCCCGGATTGCACCCTACTTGTTTGTGCATTTCCAAACACTCCCAAATTTAGACAAGTTGCTTCAGATTGTGGAACTATTGTCTCAAAGGTACGGATCTGTTTCAAGTAGAGATGTTTCTTATTTGCATTTGTTTTCTTAGCAAATGTGCGTGGCACATACGTTAAATTGAGCTCAAGTTGTCCCTGTTCTCCTTGAACGTTTTTGGTTAGCCATGGATATCACAAAGTAGTTTGATGCTTGGATTTCTTCTCCGTGCATAAAATCACAGTTTACAAAATACAAAGTCATTAACTAAAACATCATGATGCTTTAATTTCTAACTCGAATTTCTATTTCATATGTTAGTGCCTCATAGATTTAAAAAACTAAATTTTGTGATTTTGACTGTAATGATGGATCCACACAGACCGTTATTGTGCTAAATGAAAAGCAATCGCTAAACTTTTGTGTTAAACTGTGTCTGGTTGATGATCATGGATGGTTTTCTTGTAAACATACAAAAGTCCTGTATAAAAATATAGTTTGATAATTGTATTTGTATTTTGGATTTTCATATGTGATTCTAATTTGGATGCTAATACCATTATAATGAACAAGATGCGTGATGTGTGGGTCCAAAATCAAGGTCTAAACTTCAATTGACTCAGGTATCGAACTAACCAATTTTAAGCCGACATGATGAAATCTGAATAAAACCAATTGATCCAACATCATGGGTATAAAGCAAATGAAAAACTCTAATCCTAACATAGAAAAGATCCAACTCTTTTTGAGCTTGACTATTGCATTGAGTTTAAATTGGAGACTCTATCCACTACAATCCTGGTCAGAATCTGAAAATACTATATTTGACTATATCCATAATTTGATGTCTCAAATTCATGATTAGAATGTTGAAATTGGTTTCAGTTAAGCCTTCACACGATCTGCTAATTTCAAACAAGATGTTAGATTGACAAGGTTTAGGACCAAGGATCAATTGGCTTATGTCTACTGAGTGTCAGTTTACATGCATAGTTATTCCTGTGAACCCTCCTTTTGCTAAACTGTGGAAGTTTAACATAGCTTGTTTCTTTGTTTACCCCATGGGCTTGGACCCAAATAACTAAACAGAGGTATAGTGGCCTTCTCCAAGCAGACAGGCTAAGAATAGAACTGTCTTAAATGCATTTTCAATAAAGAGGTACGCTGGAGAAGCAAAGGTATAACGGTGAAGATTAGACAAAGAGAAGTATCAGTAGATATGAAGATAGAATCAAACGGAGAATGAAGAAGGGACATTTAAGTAATGTCCTATAAATTAATTCATCAATAATCTCTTATGTGTCTTTGGTTGCAGTAGTTACAAATGTATAGGTCCTTTCAACAATCAATTCCTGACCTAATGGCTTAAATGTAACTCAAACCAAGTCTGAAACAATAGGATAGAATCTGAAACAAACTCCAATTACTGATTAGAAAATAATCTTAAAACTAGTACCTTTTTCTAACTAATATGACTACCTTAATAAAAATGTAGATGAAATTGGAGAGGTTATGTTCCGACAAAACAAGGCTGTATCCAAGGGGCTGTTGTAATGGCTAAAATTTTGTCATGTACAATCTCTATCAAGTGTTTAGCGATACTTAAAATGGCAGTGAGACTGTTTGGTTGTTGTAAATGGTTTTGCAACAACACTTACCAAGCATCATACTTTAGCATGGTTGGCTACATGTTTGTCCATGTCCAGTGTTGTAAATAGCAGCCAATAGCGGGGCTATAGCTGCGCGAATAGCGGTCGCGGCCCTTCAACGCTACACGTAGGGGTTTTGCAGCTGGATTAAGCGGGAAAAACCGCTATGCATTCGAATAGCGCGTAAAAACGCTTAATAGCGCTTAAAAGCGGCTAAACCCGCTAAACCCGCTATCACACATATTTGATTTTTTTCACCCCGAACCCGACCTGAACCCGAACCCGACCTAAACCCGAACCTGACCTGTTAAAATTAAACCCTCTCCCACAGGCCACGACGAATCCCTCTCTCCCACTCCCGAACCCTAGCCGCCTCTGTCATCATCTCCGCTCCAGCTCCGCTCCAGCAACTTCATCATCTCCGCTCTAGCTTCGCTCCAGCGACTTCATCATCTCCGCTCCAGCGCTCCAGCCGCTCCAGTGACTTCCGACGCCTCTGTCATCATCTCCGCTCCA
>BQKN01067422.1:157912-180151 GCA_022839385.1 Asparagus kiusianus
CAGCCGCTCCAGTGACTTCCGACGCCTCTGTCATCATCTCCGCTCCAGCGCTCCAGCCACTCTAGCTGCTCCAGCGACTTCTGCCTCTCATCATCTCCGCTTCTCTCTATCACCATCAGCCTCTCTCTGTCGATTGCAGGGCTTCAGTGACTTTCGCCTCCAGCGACTTCCGCTCCAGCTCCAGCTCCTAGCGACGACTTTAGTGACTTCACTTTTGAGACTTCTAGCTTTTATTTAGCTTTGATTTAGACTTTTGAGTGTTAAGTTTGGAGTTTGGACATTTCATGTGTTTGGAGTTTGATCTTTATTGCTTGCCTAGTATCTATAGATTGTTATTATCTATCACGATTCATGATATTATCTTGCTTTGCTCATTTAATCATTTATCTATACTTGTATATTTTATTTTTTAGGTCAACTTTCTAGTAGTTAATATGATGATGATGATACTAATCAATGATTTTTTATTGTTGAGCATTTTTATATTAGAGACTTGAAAGTTGAAGAGGGACAACTAACAGTCTTTTGGATAAACAGGTACGTTTTTCATTCTTTAATCTGTATAATTATAGTACGTTGTTAATATTATGTAATTATCACACATCTATTTCATGTTTAGGCATCAAGTATGCATTTATAGAATTTTTAGATTTTTATATGATTTTTCTTATTATTTAGAATATTTAAATATATTTATATTTGACCGCTATTTGACCGTGCGCTATTTGTCGTTATTTTGCCGCAATAGCCCGAAATAGCCTAAGCGGTACCTCGCCGCGACGCGATCCACTATCAACAACCTTGTCCATGTCTTTCATGCATTCGAATAATAGAAATATTTCCCGGGAATACATTCTAGTTTTTCAGTATTTTACTGATAAATTACGCAACAATCACATCTGAGCTTAATTTGATTCATTGAAAATTTATGGCTTTCTGAATAATATCATAAGCATGTGTTAGAAAAAATAGGTTTTTCCTAATCTCACCTTTGATCATCTTAGGAGTGGATATCAGAGTGTTATAATGAAAAAAAGCTAGTCGAGATTGAGAGATTCCTTATGCATGCTGGAAAACCATGGCGGAGGAACAACGATCAGCTTGAGAATAAGAAAGGTGATAAGTTTTCTGTCTTCTTTTTTAAACCTTTTTAGACTGTAAGGATCTTCTTTTTACATTATTGTTTGCCTACTAGACTGCTCTTTGCATTTTGGACATTGGTGGGGATGCAAATACTGAGTAGAATAATTTTACTAGGACACTTGGGATTACAGATCAGATGCCATAATAGTTTCATTTCCATTATGGTGGAAGATGGTTTATTTTTATTATTATTTTTTATAATACACTTTGGTTCAGGTAAGTTTAGGATTCCATGACATAACTCATAAAGATTTCATGTTTCTATCATGATCCATAATACCTAAATGATGCATGCTGACTGATTTGGAAACATGTATTCTTTATGTTCTAGGGTTATATGCTTTTCTTTGTAACAGTTATGTGGCTGAATGTACCAAGGGATGGTCATCTCTAGTATAGTTTGTGTTTTATCTTCAATGCGTACATGTATATTTTTACTCAATGAATTACAAAAACTCATCTTTGTTTTCCTTATTCTATAAACTATGTGATGAGGACATCCAGGCACGTGCACGAGACTTTCGCCGTGTTTATCAGCGTAGGAGACGCCGTATTCCAGCCGCACATCAGATCGCAGGGATATGGTTTTGATAGTTTAGGAATTTCAGTTATTTTTCAGTTAGTAGTTGATTTCAGATTAGAGTTGTTATTAGTTACGTAGTTATTGGATAAGATTGAGAGATATTAGATTGAGCTTTTAAATTCTGTAATAATCTCTATATAAAGATGATTTGTAATTAGAGTTAGAATCAATGAAGAATTTTGAAAGTAATTGCAATTACCTGTGATTGAACGTGTGAAACGTGGGTGTGAAACCCTAGCCGCTCCCCTGTTCTTTCCCCTGTTCAAGCAACCGCCGCTCTCTCCCCTTTCACCGTCGCCATTCCCTCTCTGACGACTTCGACAGCAGCCAACCCTCGTCGCTCTCGAACCTTCATCGCCCTGAACCCTAGTCGCCGCCATCATCCACGTCGACGAGCAGTTCCACCGCCGCCTGCATCTCCAGTCGAGCCCCGAACCCGAATCGACGCCTTCAGCCTCCGCCGCTCGACAACCACCGTCGAACTCCCCTTCCGACAGTGCCGCCTTCTACCGCGTTCCAGATCTGCCCCGTCGTCACCCTACCCGACGAAGATCGCCGCTTTCCTCACCCTTGAGCCGCCCGCGACCGTTTCTCCTCAGATCGGAGCCGAACCGAACGGGTTTTGGGCCTAGGGTTTTGAACAGACCCGACTCTTTATATATTTGGATCTGGTCTGATTTGGTTCATTGCGTGGTTCTGTTTGGTTCAGTTGGGTTCAGTGTTATTTAAGTTTTGAATCGTGATCCATCGGTGTATGGCTGACCCTGACGCTGAAGACAACGACCTCGTGCTTGATCCAGAGACTGGTATTGTTGATTTGCAGCTTTCCACGTGGTTCGATTACAGGACGTCCGAGAGTGTTCCTGAATATGTCGAACGCGTGACCCATCAGCTTGTAGACAGTATAGAGAGCAGTTTGGGCATTAGTTCTTGGCACCGACGTTTTCATCCAGATACGCCGCTTCATCCCAATTACGTAGCTCTCGGAGAACTCCCGCCACTCACATTTGGAGTTTTTACATCGCCTCCAGAGGATCCTCCCATCGAACCAGTCCAATCCGACGAAGGTTTAATTTTCTTACGCCCAAGTATTTTCGGAATTGCTATTGCGTGCATGTTATTCTCAATCTTAGTATCAATTGCGATTATGCTGTATTCAGTTTGAATAGGAAGCGAGTGATTCTGTTGCTGAGTATTTCTGCTTGTCTAAATATTACAAATTGAACTGTATTAAGAGAACAAATCATTACATTAATTATCGGAATAATTTTACAAAGATTCTAACTTAGTACATTGCAACTTTTGCTTAAAAACCATCCTTCGCTTCATTTTATTCTCGAACTTCCTGCCTAGATTGATCGCTGAATTGGTGAAGCATTGCTGTCGCTGATCTTGCACCTGCATTCACATTGTTTCACATCACTATGCTTTTTCCAGTCGCCAGTCACATTTTTTCTGAAAAAGCAAATAATTAGAAATTGCCCTTGGCATATGGAAAGCATAAGTACATCAACTAAATATTGTGTTTCTTTCTACATTTGTCATATTGCATCAATTATGATTAATTTGCAAGCATATTAGGATCTATGTTGCTATTTTTCCAAAATTCTAATCTGCAGGTCTGAAAGACGCATTAAATGAAGAATCTGGAAAGCGACCCAGGAGAAATTCACCTGAAAAGTTCACCGGCTCTGCCAAGTCTAAGGTCTGATTTCAAAGAATAAGATTGCATGATGGTGGACCATTTCATATCTCTCTTGAACATCTTATAGCAACTTTTGGCTTCATTGTGAATAATTCCTAAATACCAAATTTATTTTAATTACTAAATGGAATTTAGAAACCTGATCTTTAAAAAACTGATGGTTTGACTGAAAAATCTTGCTGCTACTGAGCATTCTATTACCCGCCTTATGGAGTCCTCAGTTTCTTCCTTCCTGGATGTCTGAAATGGTTCATGCATGTCCATAAGCTTGAATGCTGATGTTTATGTATGGGAAAGAAAAACTTGTGATCGACTAACCAACGAGTCAATCCATTGCTTATTTCAAGTTCTTTTTGCACCATTTGCTGATTGTTCCCTAACCAAAATCCGATTCAATAATTAAGCCCTTTTTTTTACTTTTCATATAATATTGAGGGTTTTCTTTGTTTTGTTCCTTGTATTCTTTTGCTCCCTGTAAGACATTTTATTTCATTCTTACCGAACTGTAAAACGAAGAGTGCCTTATTTTGGTTATCCTGATAGGAGGATGGATGCAGATGAGCTGATGAAAGTTGCTAATGGTATCTTAAGGACAATGTATAGTTGGATTTTATATGAGAAGGTGGGCGGTAAGGGTTGTTATATATCAGAAGGTGGATACATGTAGTGGATGTTAAGGAAGAATCATCAACACATTGAATGTAATAGAAATTCTTGCTTTTTTTTGTGTGTGTGATTAAGAGTGATGGAGAGTAGGGCTGGAAACAGACTAGGTTCGGGCATTGCCGGCCCTTTTCCGGGACTGCCCTGAACTTTCCACCCTCCTCCAAGATTGACGCAGGCCCTAGATGTTTACCTAAGCTGATATGGTTCAGGCTGTCTGCAGGCTTGCAGGCCTGATTGTTCAACTCTTTGTATTGGGTATGTGCTCACAGTAATATTTGGCCTTGCCTATTCCATGAGTTAAAACACAGTGATTGTTTCAGCTTGTATTTGTACCTGATACATCTTCCTGTCACAGTAAAAGAATGTGAGGTAATACTGAAATGAGTTTACTAGTTAAAAGTTAGAACATAGTAAATAGTTCAGAAGCGTCCAGTTTGACTTTAATAGATTTTGAACCTGTTTTCTATGATTCATTGAATCACTTATTTCTCTATTGAGGGCATCAGAAATTTGAATGGGAAGCAGAGCGGATTGAGTTGGAGGCAGAAGTGGGGAGTTGAGATTGGAAAAAAGCTCCAAACTCAAAACTTGGTCTTTGATGCTTTTTTGCAATGGGACTTAATGCAGTTCGGAGTTCAGAAGCTAAGGGAAGTGGGAGCATGCCACTGATTCACCATCACGATATCACCTTCTGAGGTTTCAACATATTATTACCTTAACTGTAGCTTAGATAACTTCAGTTCTTAGCTGTTATTTGCTTGATATCTGGTCAGTTATTTAGGTTAAAGATTATGGCCTATTATGCATATGCCTGACTTGGACTTGGTAATGTTCCTAGAAATGGGGTGGGGTGGGGGGGGGGGGGGGGCATGAGCCAGGCAGGGGGTTCAGCCTGATTCTGGCCTGATATCCTTCTAGAACAAAAGCTGACTCGTCCATGAGGCACCTCTCCCCATGTAATTATCACTACACCTAAACACTGAAGTTATGACGAGGGTTGAGGATTATAATTTTAGGTTAGCAACATAAATGTCTATTACTAGTTTATTCTGGGAGAAACTTTTCTGTTGTCGATGCTCTGAGTAGAACAAGAGCAGTTGCATGGTATCCAGTGCACCGCATTTGAATCTCTTTTCTTTTAAGTTACTATTTCATCTGAGGTTCATACTTCTTAATTGACATTTTGGTAGTTTTGTTGCTATCAGCATGTTATTATCGCACTGTCACTTGCTCTGCTCTAACTGTTATCAACTTTGTTTAAATAGGTTGAGCTTTCTAATGTTACTAAAGATCACTTTTCACCTTCCAAGATAAAAGAGTGGGCGATTGATGACTTAAATAAGACAGTTACATGGCTGGAGAGTCAAGAAGAAAAGGTAAATTGGTAAATCAGTCTACTTCTGATATCTACCTAATTCTGTTTTTCATTTTTGAATAGCTAAACTCGATACAGTGTGCAGTAGGAATTTACTTTATTTCTTTTTTGTTCTTTTATATATCTCATCTTTTTCTTAACCTTATGAATTGAAAGTTATGCCTTGTTTGATATGTGGGAATCGATTCATATGAGAATGGAATGAAGTAGGAGATATTTTTTAAAAAGACCATTTTTAAAAAATAATTAGCAAAAACGATCTTTTTGCTAAATAATTAGCAAAATCGACCTCTTTTTGGCCAACTCACCAAGGCTGGCAAAAAAGAGGCCGATTTTACAAAATTTGGTGTTGAAAACACACGAGACTACTAGTCTCGTGTGTTTAACACTCGCTAATCACCTCCTAAGCACAATCTAGAAAAAACACAGGATTAGAAGTACCATGTGTTTTCTATGTAGTATCAGTCACCCAACATAAATAGTAATGCATCCCTCTGCGAGATACCATCCCATTACTGGGCATCAGTCTCGTAAGGAGCTTCAGTTTGAAGCAACTAGAATTGAACCAAGGGAGCAAGAAAATATTCAAGGAGCCCTCGTTGAAGGAAATAGTGCAATTGGTCAGAGGCGAGCTCTCAATGGAACATTCGGAAGTGAGCTCGTCCAAATTGACTTGTGGAGGGAGCTGGATCTTAGCACCAGAGACTGATTGAAGAGATAGAAGTCGTTGGCTGAAAAGTTGGAGCTCAGCAGCAGCCACCCGCAAGGGAAGGGCTAAAGATAGAGGGGGGAGAAGGGGAGAGGAACCGTGAAGAATTTTTCCTCGAAAGGGTTGTAACAAGGGAGGGTTTCTTGATGGGGACGTTGATCGAGAATGAGCCATAGGAGGCGCATCGGAGGAGAGGGAGAAGAGTGGCAGTGCCGATAGGAGGATTGGTCAGAGCGCTAGTGACGACAGACGACGGAGAAGTGGATGTAGTCAGAGAAGGGGAGGCGCTCCAAGATGATCTTGAGGAGAGGATCTTGGAGGTCCGGCCATGGTTGATAGTGACAGTCTAGGATTTCCATTATGAATTTTGGAGAGGAGATGATGAAGTAGGGAGGTGATGATGATTAGGGTTTTTTTTTTGGGTATTGTAAGAGGAGTAGGTCTTGGGAATTAAACCCTAGAGATATCAAGATTAGCGAAATTACGTACTAGGGGTGAGAGTCTAGTTACCGTTTATCAGGGCCCAATGATCACGGCGAAGTTCTCCACTACCTTCATAGCTAGAGAGAGAGAGAGAGAGGAGGGAGAGATTTTGGTGCAATATTATGTGTATGAATCTGCCATTTGTTGGGAACCCCGTTCATTTGTTGGGAGCCTAGCGGAGGTGGTTTTTGTTTAACACACGAGACTCTTAGTCCTGTGTGTATCTGGGTCGTGTTTAGGAGGTTATTAGCAAACGCTAAACACACAGGACTAGTAATCCTGTGTGTTTTCAACACAAATTTTACAAAATCGACCTATTTTGTGCCAGCCTTAGTGAACCGGCCAAAAAGATGTCGATTTTGCCAATTATTTAGTAAAAATATCATTTTTGCTAAATTTTATTAAAAAAATGGTTTTTTTAATTAATTCTCCAATGAAGTAAGGAATGAAATAGACTAAATGTAAGAATGGAATGCTCATTCTCATTCTCACACTTGGATGCGATTAGAGGATGAAGCAGGAGTGACAAAGATTGGTATGGATAATTAATAAGCAATCAGGACATATTTTGGAAGTTATTTTAATTTTTTGATTATCATTTAAGGGGCTGTTTGTTTGCCCTAAAAAAATTGGAAAACAAAGAAATGGAAAACTATAAAATCAAAGAATTATTTTGGGAGTGTTTGGTTTGCTAAAAAAAAGAAGAAATCAAAAAAATGGAGATGAGTTGTCACCTTATTATAGGATGATGTGAGTGATTTTTTAAGAAAACTTGTTTTGATGTTGTTTGGTTGGCCAAAAAATAAAGAAATGAATTATAAGAAACCAATTTCTTAAAAAAGTTTGTTTGGTTCATTCTTAAAAATAAGAAATGAAATGAGATGAGATGAGCTGTCATTGTATTATTGGGTGATGTGATCCAAGATTAAGAAATGCGTTTTCACAACTTTTTGGGATGAAAACAAAGAAATAAAATGTTAATTAGATGTGATGAGTTGTCACAATCTTATTGGATGATGTGGGTAATTTTTAAATATGAGATGAGATGAGTTGAGTGATGTTGTTGATGAAAATAATATTTTATTAGATGTGGTGGATGTGATGGATGAGTTGTTGGGTGAAAATAATATTTTATTAGATGTGGTGGATGAGTTGTTGGATAAAAATAATATTTTATTAGATGTTGTGGGTGAGTTTTAGGGATGAAAATGTGTGAAATTGTACTTTTTGATATTTCTTAGTTTTCATTTCTATATTTTGGTTTTTAGGAAACCAACCAAACAGCCCCTAAGTGAGAATGTTCATTCCTTTTCAACTCATTAAGAATGCTCATTCCCACATGATGTGGGAATTGATGAGAAGTGAGAATGAGATTTCTATCTTCCAAGAACGTGTTGTGTTTGACGCACGTGAGTAGGAATTTAGAATTGACACTCCATTTCTGTTCATTCCTGCGTACCAAATGAGGCGTCAATGTCTATCTTGGTCAACTTGACTTGCGCCATGTTTTTAATATCGTTGAATGTTTCTTTCGACCAACTTTTATAGCATAACAGTATCTTTACAAATAATATCTTACCATTGTTTATATTCATGCAACTTTCCTTGGGCTAAACTAGCATTGTTGTGCATCTCTCCATGAATGTTTTAAGCACCATATTTTGCAGCAAAAGCAAGTTTTTTTTAATGTTTATAGCTGAAGAAATAGTGATCCATCTGTTTTATACTTAGGGGCTATTTGATTGGTTTATAAAAACAAGATTTAGATTTCCAAGAAATAAATACAAAGAAATGGTTTCAACCATTTCCTTAAGAAAAAGCCCAAATTGGGGTTCTTAAAATGACAGTCAAATCAACCAATCTTTGGGTGTCATATCACCCTCTTTCTTGTTTATTAAGTGGCATCTAAACAATCCGAGAATGGAGAAGTAGAATGTTGACTCCACAATCATGCAGTTTTCCATTCTTTTTCTATAAAAAGAAGCAACCAAACTGCCCCTTACGATGAATCCTTCTGCCCCTTACGATGAATCCTTCGCCCAAAAAAAAGTATATATACATGAGATGACATGATTGATAAATTTAACTGATTGACTACTTAGTGCAAGTGTCCTGCCACAGGGGCTAACTCATGCTACTCTACAATCATGCGCATTGTTTTTCCAAAGTTGTCACAATCATCCTGTTTGGCTTCATTTTTTAATGGAAAAGAGTAGGAAAATGTATAAATGGGGATTCTACATTCTTCTTTTTCTCTTATGGGTTGTTTGGATGCCTCTTTGAAAACAAGAGACTGATGCGAAACCCAAGGATTGGTTGATGGACTGTCATTCTGAGAAACTCATTTCGGTCTCTTTTTTGAGGAGGCGGGTTGAAACTATTTCTTTGTAATTTTTTCTTGAAAATCTGATATCTTACTTTTTTTAGAAACCAATAAAACAGCCCCTAAGGGCCTGTTTATTTCCATAGAATCCTTAGGCTTTCATGGAAGTCTCATATTTTTGTCGTAACCAAACCCATGTGTTAAAATTTGTTGTTTATTTTTAAGGCAAAGTTTGTTGGAAACGTTGTTGGATTTTGTTGCCACAACACAAAGTCCTTAGTCAGATTTCCTCACACCAACAAGGATTTTGGAGAGAAGGTGGAAAGTGGGTCCCACGCTCAACTTTCCATCCAACCAAAAAATTTGAAAAGTTCGGATTAGAAAGTTAGACATGCCAATACTAAACCCCATCATCCAACCAGCCCCTAAACCTCTGCCCACAACCAATAGCGTAGCCATGACATGGAGCTTCAGGGGGCACACTCTTGTTTCTTCTTTCAAAATATACTACAACAGTTATATCAAAAAATCACATTTGATAATATCAAGATTTTTTTTAAGAGAAAGGATGGGGTCTTAAACTCGAAACTCCGAGTACTATATATTAAATGATTGTTTGCAAAGATAATCTAAAATTACAATTTGGTAAAACACGAACCATCTAAATTATGTAAATTAAAAGCAAAGAAATAGTAATTTAATCACAGATTTAATCTCCAAACAGAGCAAAATTTTAGACGATGCGGTGATGGCTAATCTTCTGCTTCATGGCAATGACAAACGTATTATGATTGTCAATACATTTTCTTGTTATTTTAATATTTCCTCGCATTTTGTCAGTGAACTTGACAAATAAAGAAAAACTTGCATTATTGTATCCATACAAGTAAGTGACCTAAGTACCAAATTGTTGTTACGTTTCTAGAGTCTACAAAGAAAATTAGAGATTTGAGCAGACAATGAAACCCTAAGAAGTTTTAATTAAATGGAGCCACGTTTTAGAAACATACGTTATCAAGATGATGCAAACAAGGGCAGTGCCCTCAACAGATAACCGTTACTACTACTCTATGCTAGTTTCTGAGCATTCTCATGACCTAACCATCACAACATGTATGTTGCGGTGATTCATCTCAAATCATCTGCTTGGTCTGCTGAGTTGTTTGATAGCTAATTAATATCATGCTGTGACATTGGCAATTTCTGTAAACTTCTCTGGTTCGTTGTGTTTGGCAGAGCTTTTCTGATGGTTAAATAGCATCTTAAGGTGACCTTTGTGTTACCATCTTCTTTTGTCTTTTATTATTGACTATCTGGTAGCCTAATCAGTAATCATGTTTCATTATGCCATGAATAGCATTTTCCTAGAAAATTTTGATAATATGAGGAGATGGTTAATAAGTGAAGCATTTTCCTGAAAAACCTTTTTGATGTTTTGAAATAAGTGTGGTGTTCTTGGACCTTTTTCATGTTGTAGTCCAATACAAACACCATGGTGTATCCAAACGCTTCCTTAGTTTATGATGCAAATGTATTATTTGTTTCTGTGCTGACAGCCAGAGGCAAGTGAAGTAAAGTCTATAGCTGCACAAGGGGTTATTACTTGTTTACACGATGTGATAGAAGCTTTGAAGGAAAATAAGGTAATTTACTTCTTTCTCCGAATCAGTTTAATTTTGAATTGTCATAGCATATATTTTATTGTTCAAAATTTTCTAGAGGAGATAATGGATAGAAAGGACGTCATTGTTTCCTTTTTCTGTGTGGAGCTATATATTTTTAGACCTGAAAATTCTTCAAATTTATATAATTTGGCGTGTCACTTAAGAGAAATGGTAGATGGTAACTGAAAGAGCAGCAAGTACTAGAGGCAGGCTTAAAGAGAACCTATCAGAAGCAACGTAGAAATATACGGTGGCGGTTACTTAATGGAGACGCCCTAAATTTGGAATAATGGCTTCATTGTTGTTGGTGTTAGTGCAATAATAAGCCCATTATTACTTATTCTCGTAATAAAATTGCTTCAGGACATCCGGCTTGTGATGGAACAGTGGATGTTCATCCCTCATGTCGTCAAACAACTTTTAGACCTCGAGACTGGAAGAAGTAAAAAGGGCTCCCTCTCCAAGGGGGAACTACGTGAACTGGCCATTACCTGTAAAAAGATTTATGAAAGCGAGTTTGAGAATGTAGATAGTTCTTTGAGAAGGAAAGGGAAGCAGAAAGCTGGTATTGATGATGAAGATGACGTGGGGTTTGACAGCGATCGGACGATTGAGATGACAGAAGAAGAGATTGAGATTGCATGTAAAGAACTGAGTTCTTAGTGTATATGGCAGTTGATGTATTTGGATATTTGAATTCTGTAGTCATCACTCAAAACTGAGTTCTAGTGTATATGGCAGTTGATGTATTTGGATATTTGAATTGTGTAGTCATTGCGGGTCTCTGACTTAATGAGCTTGAGTGTAATTTTCTACATTGTAAAAAATAAAAAATAAAAAATAAAAAATAAAAAATAAAAAATAAAAAATAAAATGAAAATGAAGAAAGAAGAAAAGAGATGTACATATACATATTGCATAACTTTTCATTTCCTGCTTTGGTTGTGCAGTTTTGTCCAGCTGTACAATTCTATGCAGCAGATGAGCGTACAATGGTTGTATAACCTTTGTTTTAGGAATTTTGCTGATTGTTGGTTCCACAAGTATTGCTATTAAAAGTTTTATAACGGCAGTCAGATAGGGAATACAATAGTCTACATGACTTTGCACTTATATACCTGGTATTTTTTTTTTCTTTTTTTCTGCATTTAAATGTATTTTTAGTTTTAGTTTTTTGAAATGGATCGGGTTCTATTAATTAATTAACCAATGAAATATTTCCCCAATCTCATGTGATTTTCAAGTGTCAAAAATTAGTTAGTTGTCTGAATCAACTAAACAAATTACATTTCCCCAAATCAATCATAACTCTCTAAATATTTTTTCAAGGCTATAAAGGCCAAGTATCAGGAAATTCCCCCTTTAACTTTGGACCGTTTTTAGATAATCCCTCGTATCTTTCAAAGAAATCTAAATTTGGGTGTTACCAGAAAACCCCATTTAACTTCATGATTTTATTAGGAAACCCTCCTCAACAGAGTTAATCTTATTTTTCACATGGGTGAGTAAGATCACGCAAAGAGATATATTTGCCGATGAAAATCGGGGCTCATGCCATTAGGGGACCGAAAAAATCTTAAAGGCGGCTTTCTAATACCCCCCTAAACTTAAGGGGGGTTTTCTGATACTTAGCCTCTATTTTCAAAGTGATCAAATCTTTTATTTCTCAGGATTGCAAATAAACCCCAGGCGTACATCAACATTCATTGAGAGCCGTAGGATCTCCACTCCTTCCCTCTTTTACTATCTCGACGCCCTGCGCTCCCCAAAATCGCGTCCATTGGATATTCTCCACCCCAAATTTCCCCCTTTCCGCCCTCTCTATTCTCAGTCTGGCCTCTCTCCCCCACATCCTCTCTCTCCCCGACCTCATCAAAAGGGGTCGGAATATCACACCGCCGGCGACTCCAAATCTCTAAACCCCAGAACCCCTAACTCCCTTCGATGCTTCAAACTTCAGGTACCAATACCTAATGTCTCCTCCTAATTTCATTGCCCCAGCTAGTTTAATGGCTCAATCGTTCTGAAATTGATGTAAAAATTTCATCTTTTTTCTTATTTTATTATAAACAATGTTTGTGCTGATATCTCAAGTTACATTTGTGAAGTTAGGAACTTTGGCATTTAACCAGTGTTAGCACTTGCTTTAGGAAAGCCTGAAGCCTAAACTCCAAAACGCTAACCCTAGAATCAAGCTCGTCTTTTAGTAATATTTTGCTCCAATAAATGAGATTAAAGAAGAAAGTTTGATTCTTTCAGTTTAGTAAGTAATTAGGGATCTAGTATTACAATCTTGTTGATTTGTTACGCTCATAAAGAACAATGTAAATGAATCATTAGTGTCGAGATAGTTTTAAGGTATTATACTCATTTTGAATGGCTAAATACCCATATTGGTATTTTAATTCCATCACATTTATCAAGAAGGTATTTTAATTAGGCAAACATGCTTTAAGGCATTTTAATTGATTCAACTTACCAACAAGGTCATTTTTCTCGTCGGCGACCAGTTTTCCGACGATAGCTCGTCACGTGCGTGGCACCGCACGTGATGACGTAAACTGTTTTTAGCTGCTGATGTGGCACGGATCTGTCCTATTTTGGGTGAATTGGGATTTTTAGAGGGTTAATTCCCGTCTTTAAACACTGTCACGTCAGAAAATCCGTGCCACATCAGCAGCTAAAAAACAGTTTAAGTCATCACGTGCCACGTACGTGACGAGCTCTCGTCGAAAAATTGGTCGCCGACGAGAAAAATGGCCTTGTTGGTAAGTTGAATCAATTAAAATGCCTTAAAGTAGATTTGCCTAATTAAAATACCTTCTTGATAAATGAGGTGGAATTAAAATACCAATATGGGTATTTAGCCCATTTTGAATGTTTGGAATATAGGGAAAAAAGAAGGAGAAGAATTAAAAAACAAACAAATCGAATAATTAATATGCTTTATTCCTAGAAACCACCTTTAAAATAAGGTTATTTTACAGAAACCATATTTTATTGTCAATTTATATATAAATCACCCTAAACGGCTTTTTGTTGCAATCAGTTACCAGGACTCATTTTTAGTTTAGTTTTTTCGATCTTACAATGTTGATTAGTTGTCAAGTACCAAATAATTAGAGAGATGATCCTAGGTGGGATCAATAATCAAAATAATAATAATAATAATAATCAGATCGAAAAGTGAGTACATGCAGTTGTTAGTAAGGAAAAACGTCTAAAGGTGGTTTACATATAAATTGACTATCAAATGTGGCTTTTGCTGCCTGTATTAAAGGTGGTTTCTAGGGAAGGAACCGTAATTGATATCTGGGAAAATGAAAAGGTCACAAGCCCAATTAAGTGTCATGTGTTGTAATTTTGTAGTTGTTTTATTGGTGTATGATAGATATCTCAAAGTTGGGCTTCACACAGTTTGTAACTTTGGCATTTAATTAGTGCTTAACACTTGATTTCTGTAAAAGATTGCATTTTGATTATTTGGAACAAGGATAAAGAAACCCACATCCAAACCAGCAATATTATCTTGGCATTTCGCACCGCTGATTTTCCTTGATAGCTCCAGTAAATGATCTTAAAAGCCACTTCACTCTTTATTTCTGAATGCGTCAAGTTAAACTTTAATAAAGTTTGAAACTTTGGGATTTAAATAAGTGCTTCATGTTTGATTTCAGAAAGAATGCCCACATCAAATAATGGTAATTTGGCACGAAAACAACCATGCCCGTGTGGAGAAGATTCATGTGACATCGACATTGAAGGAAATGAAGAGTATCACACCCCAACACAAGCTTCTGTGAATTCAGAACCAAACTTTGTACTTAACAGAACCCCACCCTCTGTCGACAGTTCCTTAGTTGTTCCTCCTCCCTATGTAGGCCAATCCTTTCAAAGTGATGATGAAGCCTTAGAGTATTACGCCACTTTTGCTCGCAACAATGGCTTCTCTGTCAGAAGAGAGCGCTCCAAGGGAAACCCTGAACACCCGATGGGAGTCTATAAACGAGAGCTTGTGTGTCATCGTGCTGGCCCTCCTCTCCCAAGGAAGACAGAGGACGTGAAGCGCCAGAGAAATAGAAAGGCATCTCGGTGCAAATGTGAGGCCCAAATGGTGATTAAGAAGAACGTTACATCGGGTGTTGCTCGATGGTCGGTTGTAAATTTCAATAATGTACATAACCATGAGTTGATGGACAGTAATGATGTTCGATATCCACCTTCTTATAAAAATATATCGGGTGTTGATCGTGATAGGATCCTAGCTCTAGCAAAGAATGGATGCTCGGAGTGCGTTATAATGAGAGCTCTTGAGATGGAGAAGGGAGTGAGACAAGGGAAGTTGGCATTCACTGAGAGAGATTTGAGGAATTTTCTTCAGGCATCTAAGAGCATTAATCGAGAAGGTGAAGGATCTGAGCTGCTTAAGGTTTGCAGGTCAGTGAAGGAAAAGAATCCAGATTTTCGTTATGAGTATACTTTGGATGAGAATAATAAGCTTGAGCATGTTGCTTGGTCCTATGTTACGTCTATTCGCGCGTTTAAGATGTTTGGAGATGTCGTGGTTTTCGACACATCGTATCATCTGAATGCTTATGATAGACCAGTTGGGGCATGGCTCGGTATTGATAATCATGGGCATACCATATTCTTTGGTTGTGTTATCTTGCTAGATGAAAAGCCAGAATCAATATCATGGGCCATTCAGGTTCGTCCTTCTGTTAGGTTAATTGCGGATACACCCCTTGTAGTTATGTTGTTGCAGATAGACCATCTGAATGAAATGTTTTGACTCTTTTACCATTCAGAGAAAGAGATTTGTTTTTTCTTTTTGACAATAGACCTCCTAAGGGTAAAAGAGAGAGAGAAAAAAATACTTAGGGGGTCTATCTGCAATTAGCCCAATTTGATTTGTACCTTACCGTCAATGCTGCCTGATAATTTCTGTTTTCTCTTTGTTAGGCATTTGTCCGTCTTATGGATGGAAATACCCCACAAACAATACTGACCGATATAGATATGAGGCTTAAAGATGCTATCTTCAACGAGTTGCCAAACACAAAGCATGCATATCCAATGGTGCATCTTATGTCCAAGTTGCCAAGCTGGTTTTCTACCCCGCTTGATTCTCAATATGACAGATTCAAGTTGGCATTTGAGAAATTATATGAGTTGGAGTCCGTAGAGGAGTTCGAGCATGGATGGGTGGAGATAGTCAATGAGTTTGCCCTTGGCTTCGATAGGCATATAAATCTACTCTATTCACTTCGTAACTGTTGGGCTTTACCGTACTTGCAAGGTTGGTTTTTTGGAGGACTGTTGACAAATGGTCATTCCATCTCATTTAAATCTTTCTTCAAAGGATTCTTGGATTCGCAAACACGACTTAAAGATTTCGTGGAACAGGTAAATATCTTTCTAAGCATTTTCATCTTAAGTTAATTTTTTTAGTTGGGTATATTTGGTTGTATGAGCTTGATTTGTAAGAATTAAATTTCTCATGATGGATCAAAATGGCTAAGGTTCCATTTTCCGTATGGAAGCAACCAGAAAGGAAAGCTAATATCTTCTAAAATCATAAGCTACATTCTTTAGTCAGTCTTCGTCATAAGGTGATTTCTTCAATCTGGGTCTAATTTGGTTTTTTGAGCTTGTTTTATAAGAGGTAAAGGATGGAAGTTAAGTTTCAATTTTCCACACGGAACCAACCAAAAGAAAACTGAAAAATCTTCTGAAGCATAAGCTTGCTTTATTTTTTTTTAATTCAGTTTTTCAGATTTCTATGTTATAACAAATTCAATAGGCCAGGATTCAAATTACATTTATCTCATTGGATTTCTCTTTTCTTTTTCTGATTCTATGGATTTCTCCATAAATTAATTTATTTACTTGGGTCTATTTGGCTCTGTGAGCTCGCTTCATAAAACTTTTTTTTTTCACTAAGCATGAAAATAATAAGGTTCCATATTCCTCATGGATCAAACAGAAAGCAGAAGGTTACATTCTTGACCCAGTTTTTCAGGGTTCCATATTCCCTATAAAATTAGATTTCTTGCAACCAAAGAGTTTTAACTATCTGATGTTTTTTATCATACTTCTTTAGGTGGGTGTTGCGGTTGATTTCCAAAATCAAGCAGAAGAAGAAGCAACAACACGACAAAACCAAAAAGATATCGTGATGAAAACATTCATGCCCATCGAAGAGCATGCGTCAACTATCCTCACCCACTATGCTTTCGAGATGTTTCAGAAAGAAATCATGGCGTCAACAGAATTAGCAGTTTACGAAACAACTGCGCCTCAGAATTACCTCGTTCGCCACTACCTGAAACCAGAAGGAGGGTGTATTGTTTGCTGTGTTCCGTCAGATGAAGAACTTCAATGCAGTTGCAAAGGGTTTGAGTCTTTGGGAATTCTATGTAAGCATACTGTGAGAGTTCTTTCGTTAAAAAATGGTTTTTTAGTTCCAGAGAGGTACTTATTGACTCGATGGAGGCGTGATAGCTCATTATTTCCTAAAAGCAATGGGCAAAAGTATCGGTCTCAGGCATTGCGTTCGCTTGCATCAATTATAATTCAAGAATCGGCTGTGACTAAAGATCGGTTTGATTATGTGGAGTGGCATTTGAGCAGACTTTTGAATCATGTGAGAGGCATGCCGAGTGTTGATGAAGCTGCTGCTTCAGATTTGGAGGTGAGTTCATCTTTTGGTGATCCTGTTGATATCGTTACTGCACCTTCAATTACTAGAGGGAGGCCCAGGAAAGCGAGAGCAGCACTTAAAGTGCCAAAGGAAATGCAAGGACTAAATTGAGAATCCCGTCCTTAATCCTTAATCAGATTGCGGATGCATATCTCATTTTCTTCAAGGGGTTTATTTATAGGGTTAATTGTGTATAGAATCCATGTATTATCGTTGCAAATAGACCCTCTGTATTGTCGCCTAGTTGCAGATAGACCCCTTCAATTCTATTGTTGCACCCTTTGAGTGTTTTTTTTGGCTTTTTTACATCAGCCAAAGAGAAAATTATTTTTGACGGATAGACCTCTTGGGGGGAGTCAAGAAAATCACTCAGGGGGTTGTCCGCATTTCGGTGATGGTACAAGGGTGGTTGCACGCAACAGGATAACTATCGGGGGCCTATCCGCAATTGACCCCTATTTATGTGAAGATTGTAGTATTTATCTGGTTGTCTACGCTTCTCTCATCCTGCTTAATTGGCTTGCAAGTTTTATTGCAAAGAGGTGAACTGGAGAAACTTTTCAGTGGACTGAGCCTACACGGGTGATGGTCCAAGAGCGATGGACGCTTAGATTAATATACCTATCCCCAAGTTTTCTCCTGTTTTGCACACTTATCCAAGGATCTGATGAGTACTTTCTCTTTGAATTGGTCATCCTATACGCCATGGGTGACCATAGTTCGACTCTGTTGCCTCTCTTAAGTGCTAAGAACTAAGATTTTGATTTTTGAGGTGTTTTAGTGTGAGATCAAGGCCGAGTGACCAGGACATACCGATGGAAAGAAATGTATTCATGTTCTAACTTCCAGTGCAATGATGGTGGACAATGAGAACTGTTATGTCAAGATATTCAGGGATCTGGGAAGTGAATCGTCGAAGATTGTGACGCTAGCTTCCTCCTCTTCGTCTACTGCTGCTCCAGCTTCTTGTTCTTCTTTTTCATCAACTCCAGTCTCATAAAATGGCTTTGGATAACAGAGCAGGAGACTGAATTGTTTCATGGGGTACCGATAACCTGTTCGAAGATGTCAATCGAATCGATGTTTGTATGTTCTTCTACTCTATTGACTGCTTAATGTAGTCAGTTTGGATGCATGAAAGCAGAGTTGAAGTCACCTGGCGTTTCTTGCGTCGTAATAAACTTTTTATTTCTCTCCCCCAAAGGTGAAGTTGCTTTTAAGTCAGAAAATAGTAAACTCCAGTAAGCCTCGTCTCATTTCAAGAGAAGTGAGAAACAATTCAAAACTAGGGAAGGCTGCTGTTGTGACAAGATCAGCCGAATCTCTTTAAACTTCTCAGAAGAACTCAACAGTAGACGATCACACAACAAGAAAGTACTCAGAAAACCTGCCATCATGACACCAATGGTGCCCCGGTGAGATTAGTCCTTGAATCACTTGACTTGGTGATTAATACGTTGGACTCGGTGCTTTACGTACCGAACCAAGGGTGTACTTTCTCAGTAGACACCATTGACACGCCATCAAGGCTATGGACCGGATCCACTGGATACTTTCTCAACATAAAATACGGTTGACATATTAACCAGATACTTTCTCAGTACATAACACAGTGAATGTAACAAATACCAGAGCAGTAACGAAGCAATTCCTGTGTTGCAACTGAAAGCGGCAGCATCAACGTGTAAGTAGCGCTAATACCTCGTATTCAGGAGTACTCTGGCATTAAGGAACCTCCACATCAATTAATAATTATGTTTGAACAGCAAAGTATATGCTTCAGCAATAAATTAGTATTAAAAAAATAATATATTGAAGAAATACTTGAAATATTCTATTCTACTTCTCCAGCAATTACAGCTCAACAGTTTCTAATACCATTCTGACTACCACTTGTAAAATGAGTTTAGGAAAACAACTGCTTTAAACCCTTTCACCTAATGTGAACATTTTCATTGCCTCTCGGAATACATACTCGGTAGATTGCAACTAGAATAACCTGTATAAACAATAATTTTCCCGCTCATTCTCCCATCACAAGCTCACTCTGTTATAAAACATCGGTCATGGCGCTCAAGCAGATCGATCAAAAAAAAGAGGGAGGGGGTGGGGGGGTGGGGGGGGGAGTAAAGCAGAAAATGGCAAAAAAAAAGAGGGTGAAACCCTAATCCAATCTCCAACTACACTTTACATAGATACACAATTTGAGGGGATCGTGTAAGAAAACAATTTCACCAGATATTCCTCAACTGAGATTCTTTAACGCCTACCGCTATTGAACTTGTTGGATATCTGATCCACTTGCAACTCTCCTATCACTGTGGCGTCGATCTGAGTTAGTGCTTGATGTTGAACTTGCAATTCCAACCTCAGACTTGCAAAGAGGGCACAGTGCATTTATCTTGAGCCATTTATCCACACATTCCATATGGAAGAAGTGAGTACATGGAAGTTCACGGAGATCGTCACCATCAACATATTTGGCCAGACAAATGCAACAAACCTGTAACAAGATAATAGTTCAGCTTTCTTGGCAATGATGTTTCTTACTTACGCCATCCACATATATGAGACTCATGCACCTACAAACTAAAAAGCCGAAAGGAAAATGCCTTGGAAGCTTCAAAAATTTGTTTTTGATTACATACGATCAAATCAAAATTCCACAACTCCAAATGTGGCCACAATTTACAGACATTTGTGGGAGCTGAAAAGGATGAATCAGATTTCTTTCATGAACTATTTGAACTAAACAAACCACAAGTAACAAATTGAAAATTTTAAAAATAATCCATATTGTTATGCAATTGCATGTAGAATCTCATCTAAATTTACTCATTTGGTTAATGATTGCGCTATTTCTATAATTAGTTTAAAATTTTGCAATATTTTGAATACTTTGCACTTATTGGTTATTACCAATTTCAGGGTTGTCCTCTAACTCTTCATTCTGAAGTTTAAAATTTGAAGCATTTAGAATGCTTCTGTACTTATTACTAATTACTGATTTCAGGGTTGTCCCGGAACATTTCCCCCCCTAAAGTGCCATACCTAGTATGGTAGACGCAACTCTTTAACAACTAAAAAAATATCAGGGGTTTCATCTGACTGCTCTCCTGGTTCTACAGTTGTTTCGGTTCTCTCCTTTTTTTTAATACAAAATTCACACAACTGACATTACAAAATATTCTGAAGTAGTACTGATCTTCTTGTGTGATGGCAACAAATTCAACATTAACAAAATTACAATCCACAGGCTTTTATTAGCTATAAGCTGAATAATTACGTGACATTCAAAATCTGAATTTATGAACCTCCTCATGACGAATATGATAGTTCTACCAAAGTATAAATGTGTTGAAGAGAAAGATGTTTGGAAAGCTTTATAATATAAAATCACAATTTGGAAGATATTTTATAAAGTTGTGTACTGTTATAGATCCAATAACTGACAAGGAAGAATATTTCACTCTGGATCTGAGCTCTAACCAAATGTAATTATGTCGGTTTAAGGTGTTGCAACATTCAAACCAATTTACTGGCATGATAAGTGACTACGCATGAGGTAGCTTTAACAGCTTATTCGAGCATAGCTACACGTAATTAGAAGTAAATGTATTTGGAACTCACAGCATCTTCAGCTGAGATAGTCCGCTCCTTGTCAGTACCAGCAGCCAAGATTCCACCCTCAGCCTGGCTCTCCAAGTTATCGTCACCCTCTTCTGCATTTTCACTTCTTCTCGACTTGTACTTATAAGTTGGCAACAAGGCGATTACTTCAGAGGTCGCTCCTCTGTTCTGGCCAAGATCCTCTCTAAAGCCCATGATGGAAATTATACAGGGCAAGCAGCAGCATATCATTGCGCACAAAATAAATGGCATGGCATAACCAATACAGCTAAATGTGAGGAAAACTATACATAACCTGTGGAGAGGATGAGAAGATATATCAATGTGAATGAGATCAGAAAAGAAAATATGGAAATTTGTATATGTCAATACCTGTACAAGTTGGGAGCATCAGAAGCAGAGTGTCCACCAAATACCCAGACATTTCCAACAACAAACCACACGGCAAAAAAGCAGTCCAGAGCCATTTTGAAGTGATCAACAAAAGCATTGAGCCTGAAAGCAGTAAGCACAATACTAACTCAAACGAAACTAAAAAAAATCACACAAATCCATGTGGAACCTAGAATCTGAGAGCATATAATTCATGTTGATATGTCTTGAAGAACACAAGATAGCAAAGCAACAACAACAAAAAAAAGGATCCTTTATCTCAGAAGCAGATTATGTATGTATACATGTTCTTCTTTTCAATTGAAAGTAAAGCATGCAAATGCAACGTGACAGAAGATGCCAATCAGAATTCAAAACTTGCTCATATTTCCCTATTATCTTATGGAATAGAGGAGCTTAGTTTTACTATCGAGAATGCACATGAAGGAACAAAAGCAATCCCTGGTCACTGCAATTCCTACATCCAACCAATAACAGTATTGCAACGGCAATCTTGGATCCCAGTACTTTTGAGGGTTAGTAAGTTCATAGAGCCTCGGGGAATTGATATGTCCACAAAAACAGCAATTTCATTTATGGTGCATCTGTTTAGAACCTTGATATCTACAAAAATCAGCAACATGTATCGATTTTATTCATGACCTAATTCTTAGTATTTGTTCTGAAAATGATGATACAACACCATGAACCTTTGACTCCAGGAAAAGCATATGTTCCTATGGATAATGTGAAGCAAAACCTTGCTCATTCACTGCAGCTAATCTAACACCTAAGATGGTAAGGAGAGGTGTTCGTTGCTTGTCATCAAAAAGTTGTATAATTAAACTAAGATACTGTGCCAGATCATTTGTAAAGTACTTAG
>BQKN01067422.1:205151-247562 GCA_022839385.1 Asparagus kiusianus
AATAATTCATTTAAAAAATAATGTTATTTTACTTTTTAAACTTTTCAAAAACAATATATTTTTAGAAATATAAATATATTTTTAGAAATATAAATATATTTTTAGAAATTCTTACTTTTGGGAAGACCTGTTTTCTGGAAAAATAATCAAAAATTGTATTTTTGGGGAAATAATTTTTTTTCCCAAAAATTATTATTTTTTAAAAAAATCTTAAAAATTACTATAGTTTTAAATGTTTAATGAAGTTCTTTGATTTTATAAGATTTAAAATAATGATTTTGAGATTTTAATCTTTTTTATTAATATGGGCTAGTTGCAACAAAATTACAAATATGACATGCTCAAAGTTGCACAAGTCAAAAGCTGCCACTAGAGGACCACTTTCATTGTACTGAAGAGTTGGGTTAATGGCACTTAAATACCCTATAATTTCCTACTTTGAATTTATATATCCTAACTAGTTTTTGGTTGCATTTATGTACCCTAAAAATTTAAGAATTTGACCTTAAATACCCTTAGCTATTCAAATGCCAAAATTTCTCCCAAAAAACTTCTCATGCAACCACGTTGCAAATTTAGGACTTTGACCTCACATACCCTTAGTTATTCAAATTCAATGTCTATCAAAAAGTAATTTTTTCCTTTCCTATTTTAATAAATTTTATTGTCCAATAAAGATAAGAGTTGAAAATCTCATATAGGATCCATCTGTTTGGTGAAAAATTCTTTAACATGCTTATTGAAACTGCTTCTATTCTTGAGAGTGTGCTTTAAGAAGTAACCTGATGATGCTTTTTAAAAATAGCTTCTGCTATTTTTATAGTTTATATACCAAGTATATCTTTCATCTTTTAACAATAATAATCATTAAGCACAATTCTATCTAACATCTTAACTATTTTTTAAGCAATTTTTAATATTTCATTGCCAAATAGCTAAGCTACTTCTATAAGCAACTTACTATAAGCTTCAACAATACTAAATAGCCATAAAGACTACGATATTTTTAAAATTGACCAACTTGAATCCACGATATCTATGTGGCTAAAAAATATCAATTTTTATAATTAAATTTAAAATTTGCAGATTTTGATAAATAAAAGGAGAATTAATCTATTTCAAAACATTAACCACGAGGTGGCTGGAACGAAGTCTTAAAATTACTTAGGGTCTTTGAATTATTAAGTCACTCAAATCATACTAGTTCGTATTGGCCCCTTAAATCTTCATAGCTTGATATCAGTCCCTCAAACCAGTTATCATTCCCTATGGTTAGTTGGTGTTGGAAATGTAATAGAATATTCTGTTAACTTTAACATTACACACCTATAGACAGTTATGTCCCTCGTAACAAAATCCAAACTCAAACCCAACCCTATTTTACTCATCTTCCTCCAACATACCCAAACACAAACCAGTTAATTTCACCATAGATCATAAACTAACTTGACTTTAGAGTAATTTATGTAGGGCTAAAAGAGGGATAGCAGAAGAAGGAAGTGTAAAGGTTAGATTTGATGGTGGGAATTGAGATGGATTTTGGTGTTTGAAGAGAGGTTTGTTAGGACTCATGTGGTGAGCCTGCTTCTCTACTCTTTTTTTGATGATTTAACAAACAACTTATAACTATTTTTCTAGTGTTTGTGTTGTTTTAAATATACCCAGGGTGAAAGATTCAAGA
This sequence comes from Asparagus kiusianus, assembly GCA_022839385.1. Lineage (NCBI taxonomy): Eukaryota > Viridiplantae > Streptophyta > Magnoliopsida > Asparagales > Asparagaceae > Asparagus > Asparagus kiusianus. Next base: position 206,833 of record BQKN01067422.1, read on the forward strand.
GCAACATTGATAATGAAGTCTATGCAAATCAGGTCAAAGATTCAAGAACGCACTTCATATGCAATCAACATGGTATATTAGTCACAAGTAAAAAATAAGGTATCCTAGACGGAAAATTCCGTCTAGGATACTCAGAATTCCATCTAGGATGTGTATTTTAGACGGAATTCCGTCTAGAATACGCGTCTAGGAAGTTTCCGTCCAGAATGTAGTATTCTAGACGGAAATTCCGTCTAGAATACATCCTAGACGGAATATTCTAGACGAAATTCAAAACCGTCTAGAATACATCCTAGACGGAATATTCTAGACGGAAATTCCGTCTAGAATACTTAATCCTAGACGGAAAAAATTTTCGTCTAGGATGAGTATTCTAGATGGAAATTTCCGTCTAGGATACTCATCCTAGACGGAAGGATGTTTTTTAATTTTTTTAAATTTTTTTTAAACAAATAAGCTATCCTAGACGAAATTTTAGCATCCTAGACGGAATTTCCGTCTAGGATGCTATGCTACAGTATTTTTTTTTGCGTGAACCTATTCAGTGGATACCAAGAACAACATCCATTGCAAGAAAAAAACCTTAATGTGAACAACATCCATCGCAAGGGGGGAGAAAATCCTTTGTATGAGCATATATATTAATAGAACAACATCCATCACAAACAAAAATTATTCCAAATTATTCAATGATAGAAGAAACCTATTTACAGACCAACTCAAAAATTATTCACTTAAATGAAAAGATTACATTAAAACATACTACATGGATAGGCATCATTCAAGTAAATTTCCGACGAGTTTTGATTGATAAGTTTTCGATCAGGGTAACAAAAACAGAAGAGAACCAACCTCTTTTTTTTCTTGGCTTCCATGATCTCTCTAAATAGACTGAGGAATCTATCTGCACGGTTAAAGCCACAAGAAACAGAAAAACTAGAGGAAATTCGCCTCAAGTCTGAAAAGACTGGCACCTGAGGATTCAAGGCCATGACATCACATTATCAGCTCCTGGGTGCTTCTATGTGCCATGCTTCTCTCAGCATGCGTAGAATCTTTTTCTATGCATTGATAGATACTTCAAACCCTTTTACAAATTCCCAAATGTCCTAAAAGTTTAAGGCAAGGCGATATGATCCCTGATCCATACCAATGATACTAGAGCCTGGAGACTTGCTCATACCTTTTTCCTTCATTGACTCTCTGATCTTATTTGCTTCAGCCCATCTCCCATCCGACGCATACAAATTAGACATCAACACATAATAATCTAGACTCTCCGGTTCCATTTCCATCATCCTTCTCACTACAACTTCTCCGATATCCAATCTCGAATGCAGTCTACATCCATTAAATGAAAAGATTACATTAAAACATACTACATGGATAGCCATATATTTTGAATACCTACCTATATCCTCATCAAGTGTGTGTATTAATTGTATAACAAAGAACAACAATCTATTCAATAAATTTCACCTATATAATCCAGTCTATTCAATACCCGACAAAAGCTAATCGATGCATAACAAAGAACAACAATCAGTAGTCCTACATGTTGAATGTTATACTTACTGTAGGAATCATGTCCTCACTATATCCACCAGTCTGCACAAAGTTGGAAAAAATGAAAATTTAATTAGCATCTTAAGCCCAAATTACACTGATCAAGAACTAAATATCCGTTGCAGACATCAAAATGTACATACTGCGATGACATTCACAAGGGAAGTTTTCCCAGCGTTCTGCAGTCCTATTAAAGATAGCTCCATTTCCTGCTTGAAAAAAAGGCTGCAAACAAAAATAAAAAATTAAGGTAAATAATACTATCTAGTCTATCTCAATCGACTCCTACAGCTCCAAAGAAATAAAATTCCAATCTTGATCTTCGTCCCTTTTCACCGTTACTAACCCTAGAATTCAAAATTTTGCCTGAACAAATGAAACGTAACAAAACAGATTCAAACCCTAAAAATCCAATGATTCGAATCTAAGAACAAACGAATCCACGAGTAATGCGGGAGGGGTCGAGGATCTCACCTTCGGAGCCAATTGAGGATAGTTTACAGCAACCCCATGGATTGAATTAGCGGAGAAATTAGGGCTTTTTTGGAGCTGAAGAAATTGGAGATTAGGGATTTTTTTAATAAAGGAAAACAGAGGAACCTTAAAAATCTCCAGGCCTGATTCAGAGAGCACATTCGCGAGCTGAGGGGGAGGCAACGACGGGACGACGAACGGGGACGGCGATGTCGAAGGAGAGGGAGGGCGCGGGTGCGAGGGGGGAGGCGACGACGGGACGAGAGTTATCGCCTTTGAACAGAGGAGAAGAATGGGAGAAGAATAGGGGAAGAGAAAATTTGGGGATCTCTGTGATTTTTAAGAGGGGGCAGAATTTAAGGTTGAGGAGGGAAAATTGGGGGTTGAGGTGGGAATTTTAGGCGGGAGAAATTAAGGATACCGTGGCTTTTAAAAAAAATGAGCTGATCATCTTAGACGGAAATTTCCGTCTAGGATGTATTCTAGACGGAAATTTCCGTCTAGGATTCTCGGTTCATTATAAAAAAATAAATAAAAAAATAAATCCATCTAGAATACTATTATAGACTGAAATTTCCGTCTAGAATATTATATTCTAGACGGAATATTCTAGACGGAATTTTTCGGTCTAGGATATAATATCTTAGACGGAAATTTTTCCGTCTAGAATATTCCGTCTAGAATAATTAATTTTCTACTAGTGAGTGTAGGATGTATATTTTGTGTATCAATACTTTAAGCTCAAAATATCTACACATACACATTCTCTATTTTGGGTACTTCTAAGAAAATTTTGTGTTATTGACTTGTGGACAAAATAAACTTTGCATACATCTTTTATATAATCCATAAATCAATTCAAAATGTGTTTATGACTTAGTTTTAGTCATATATCAAAATCAAGTGTTCATACAAACACGCATTTTTGAGTTTTTACAAATGATGAGATTTTACAAATGTGAAATACAATTTGGAAAATTTTTTTTGTAACATATTCATTTTTATGTTTATAAACATTTCGTCAAGTTTTATAATTTTTGAAATTTGTTTAATATTTTTTCAAGACGTTTCAAATTCAGTTTTTCAGAGGTTTTGTCATGTGTCAGTTTTCAGTCGACCGCACAAGGCCTACCGGTCGACCGTACAAGACCCACCGGTCGACCGTACAAGGCCCACCGGTCGACCACACAACGCCTATCTGTCGACCTACCAGAACATGTGTTTTTCAATTTTGTTTCTCAACATATTTTAGTCGACCGACAACTTGCGCTCGGTCGACCGATGAACACCCTTCGGTCGACCGAACAGGTAGCCGTTAGCATAACGACTAGTTTTCTAGATTTTATTATTTTGTGATATTTTCTTGGTTTTGAGGCTTTTATTTCTTGATCCTATATATACCTCATACCCTTTAACTTCTGAACAATCAAGAAAATTTAAAAACAAAGTTTACAAAGGGTTTAAGTTTGTTTAAGAGCTTTTAAGCATTTTCAAGTATGTTTTTGTGAAGAAACTTTCACAAGAGGAGTAGATTGATTCTTCGTGTTTTAGCTACAATTTCATCTCTCTCTCACTCTTGTCATTTTAGAGAAGTTTTCTCTAAACTCAATTCTAGCTTTACATAATTATTTGCTGATTATCAATTTTATTTAAGCTATACTTTATATTGAGTTTAGTCTTTACTATTGTTCATATTGTTTTACACACACCCATATTTGAGCTTGAGTATTTTTACATTTAATACATTTGGGTTGTGAGTGTGATTGAGAGTGAGTCTAATTGAGTTCTCATCTTGTTAGAGAACAAATTATTTGTATTTAAACTTTATTGTGAAATACACTTTATAATACACTTGTACACTGAGAGGAGTGTGTGGTGAGAGACGAGGTCGATTCCAAGAGGAGTAGGGTCGGTAGTAAAGCCTAGTGAGAGGTAGTAATTCCGAACACTTAAGAAAGACGACATGGAGCTAGGCCAATACTTAGAGGGTGTATAGTTTGATTACAAAAGTGTAAATTGTGTAAGTTTTCGGTGAGGTAGAAAACCGATTATGTAGTAAGTTGTAAATATTTTGGGTGAACGTTAAAATTCCGTTGTGATAGTGGAATTTTCCTCGGGAGTGGGGAGCGGAGACGTAGGTCGGTAGGACCGTACTCTGTGATCATTTTCTTGTGTTTGCATTAGTTATTTGCTCACTATCTTGTTTATATTATTTCATGTTTATTTCACCTTTGTGTTAATTGCATATCCTTGCACATATAAGTTGTTAAATATCATACTTGCTAGGATATAATTATTAAATAGTTTTAAATTGGTATTAAATCGGATTAGATTAGCATATTACCCTATTCACCCCCCTCTAGGGTAATTTTATTTGGTATCAGAGCTTGGTACTTTTAATTAGAGGTTTAACCACCTTGAGTCAAAGATCCAAGTTATCTTATATTGCTAATCTTGTTTTGATTTTATTGCTTGCACATACATTATGGACATGCATGGTGCACCTAGTCTTGATTATGCTACTAACATTGCTCCTAGAATTAGTAATTTCCCTTATGCTCAATAGTGTGTTAGATTTAAGCTATTTGCGAGATCTAAGAATATCAATCTATGAGAAATTATTGAATGTGCCTATATTGTACCCACTATGGAGAAATCCAAGTGGAATAATAATGATAATAGATTGTTTGCAATGAACAAGATTTTGTTAGAATTTTAAATTGATGCCTTTGGCTTATCTTTTTCTAACAAACTTGATTCTTTTGATAGTGTTTACATATTGTGAAAACTTATAGAAGCACATCAAGGGGACTTGAAGGCAATTCGATAAATTATGGAGGATTCTGCTTCAAGTTTACAAGGAGCTTCATCTTCATGCACACGATCACTAGGCAATGGCCCTAGTGAGGTATGCGAGCCCGATAATGATGATGAATTAACTATTGATGAGCTCACACATGAATATGAAAAATTAATGCATGACTTTAAGAAGTTGCAACACGATTTTAAAGATTAAAAAAGCAAGCATGTAATTTTGAAATCCGATCATGAGTCTCTAGTATCTAAGTTTGACATCATTGCTAATGAAAATGTAAATCTCAAAGAAAGCAATGAAAAATTTAAATTGGATATTACTAGTTTGACTCATGATAAGAATAATGCCATGTTAGAGGTAGAAGCTAGTAAAAATAAATTGGATTCATTTGTAAATGATTATGTTTGCTCTACTTCTAATAACAATGTACATATGCCTAATGATGAGTTGAATCACATGAAAGAACGTATATCCTCTTTAGATTCAACACTAACTAAATGCATTAATAATCATAAGAGACTTATGAACATGGGTGCTAAGCTATTTACAAATTCTTCCAAATCACACATACACTATGCACGCATGTATATCAAAATTTACAATGCACTATTTGCGGTCGTAAAGGCCATTTAACTAAATTTTGCTATGATGCACACAAATCGTCTAAGACTAATGATTCTTGTGCATCTCATAAGGCTTCTTCATCACACACACATGTACATGCTCACAATGCTCATCATAAATATGCTCATGTGTATAAATGTGATTATTGTGGTAGATTTGGTTATTTGACCAAATTTTGTTTTGATTTGAAAAATGTTTCTCATTTGCAAAATAATTTCAAAGAACCATCTATTTTTGTAAATTACTCCAGTGCACAACCATAAGGTTAACGCAAATCTTTTCAACCCTTTCATTGCACATATTGCAATCGAAAAGGTCATTTGAGTAATTATTGTTTTGACCATGACCGTGCACTAAACACGCCCAAATGGATTCATAACCCAAGCGGCTTGAGCTTAAATGATAGGGGTCATGTCCCTAAGACTTTTGATACAAAATATTTGAGTGCCAAAACAAAATTAATCTCGTTCATTTCGTGAATTTTTGATTTTTTTGTTTGTTTGTTGTTTTGTTTCCATATGATGATTTGTGTTTAAACTAATTTTTATAAAATAATTTATGAATATATTTTACAAATTATATAAATAAAATATTTTGAGAAGAGTTTTGATTTGATTTATTACTTATTAAATATCATATCATAGAGAAATTAGTGCTTTTCAAGTCATTTTAAGCAAATAAGCTCCAGATCCCTATCAGTCGACCGACCCAGCAGTCTCGGTCAACCGACACTTGGGTTCCAGTCGACCGACTACTCTTGTTCGGTCGACCTGCCAGTGAGCGATCCTGTATTTTCAGACTCTCAGTTTTTGGATAATTTAGGTTTCTAACCCAACCCATCTAGACCCGTTTGATCCTGTCCATTGATTGTTTATGCTAATCACTTCCAGCCCTTCATTTTTCTTCTGTATATCATCTAAAATCCCTAAAAATTCACTTTTCTTCAAAGTTTTTTTCCCCGATTCCAAACTCTTGCTCCGTTCATTTCTTCGGTCAACCGTTGCTCCCCTGTCGGTCGACCGTTCCATTTGGTTTTGAGGGGAAAGTTGCTACTGCCAAGCTCCTCAAAGTCCATTATTGCTCAGTATAGCCCTCTTCCTCTCTCTAATTTATCTTGTTGTTGCAAAATCTAGTGTTGTTGAGATCTATCTTCTCTTTGATATCATGTCTCTACCAAAACGATCAAGAATCAGTAGGGGTAGCTTTCTTGAACCCGTTCCATATGAAAAATACTTCCTTAATGTCACCCTACTTAAAAAATATCTAAATATATGCAAACTAAAATTCGTTCCTAGTAGATTGGTTAATTTTGAGGATCCATCTCCTTATCAAATTCACACCTTATTTCACGGTGTGGGGTTACACGATCTTCTCTCTCACAGAAATAAAGTATCACATTATCCTGAGCTTGTTTATCTTTTTTATGTAAATCTAACACTCATGGAAACCGATGACGGTACCCCCATTATTCGAACCCTTGTTAACGAACGTCAAATAATTTTTTCATTTGAAGAATTAGCTGGGATTCTTAAGATTCCCGTTGGCGACATTCTTTTACATGAAGTTCAGTTTCACGATTCTTCAATAAACTCCTTGATTTTTCTTCCTGGCAAAGCATATCCAATGTCTAATAATTCCATCAATCCCACTACTAAATTGGTTGCTAGGATCATAGCCTACAATCTTATTCCTAAAACTGATAGTTTTGATCATTTCTCCCCAAATAAAGTGGATGCTGTTTATTTTATCTTTGCCAAAATCAAGGTCAATTGGGCCAAAGTCTTTTTCGATATCATGTCAGGTTTACACACTAAGTTTCTTCCTTTTGGCTCTATCATTACCAAGATCATTACTCATTATGGAGTCGATCTTTCTGGTGAACCTAGTGTTGCTCTGAGTTTTTTTATCATACCACTCTGATTAGAATGAGACTCTTATAATCCCACCTTGCTCATCTTCAGATCACCTCAGCTCCGACTGGTGGTACATCCTCTTCTTGTCCTTCCAGTTCTAGGGCTCGTCCCCATTCTTCTTGTGCTCCGCCTACTGATCACACTGACTTTGGTGTACGGTTGGATAGCATAGAAGAAAGGATGGCGCAGCTCGAGTTCAGTGTTGAAGATATTATTCGGCTTCAACATCAGATTTTGGACATGCTTCCTTCTCCTTCAGGTTCTGATGGTGCTTCTGAAGACTTTTGAGTTCTTTTATTTTAGTCTGGCTTTGATTTTATTGGACTTATGTAGTTTGATGACTTGAAACTATGTAGCTAAACTTGATGTGTTTGGATAAACTATGTGTTGAATCTTAAATGTTATTCGCTTGGTTTTTTGTTATTTGAGTTTGGATTTTTTTATGTGAACAATGCATGAGCTCATTGTAAATTCTTTTGGCTTTTATGTACTTCAGTTCATCTTAAGCTTGTTTGGTTGGTGCTTTGTATTTCTATCCACATAGCCATCATGTACACACACACACACATATCTTGTGTGGCAAATGTATATTAAAATGATTGAGTTTCTTTAGGCTTTTAAATAGGGGGAGCAATCCCTATTTTCTTTTATACTCACCCATGTTTATAGGTAGGTGGAGCTTTTAGCTCTCTTTCTATCATTTTCCCCATTTTGATGTTGGCAAAGGGGGAGAAAATCTGTGAGTATATTTTATTGTTTATTGGCTTTATGAATATATTGAGAAATTATTTGTCATCATCAAAAAGAGGAAGATTGTTAGGACTCATGTGGTGAGCCTACTTCTCTACTCTTTTTTTGATGATTTAACAAACAACTTATAACTATTTTTCTAGTATTTGTGTTGTTTTATATATACCCAGGTTGAAAGATTCAAGAGCAACATTAATAATGAAGTCTATGCAAATCAGGTCAAAGATTCAAGAACAAGTTTTATATACAATCAACATGATATATTAGTGTAGGATGTGTATTTTGTGTATTAATACTTTAAGCTCAAAATATCTACACATACACATTCTCTATTTTGGGTACTTTCAAGAAAATTTTGTGTTATTGACTTGTGGACAAAATAAACTTTGCATACATCTTATATACAGTCCATAAATCAATTCAAAATGTATTTATGACTTAGTTTTAGTCATATGTCAAAATCAAGTGTTCATACAAACACGCATTTTTGAGTTTTTACAAAATGATGAGATTTTACAAATGAGAAATGCAATTTAAAAAAAATTCTTTTGTAACATATTCATTTTTATGTTTATAAATATTTCCTCAAGTTTTATAATTTTTGGAATTTATTTAATATTTTTTCAAGACGTTTCAAATTCAGTTTTTCAGAGTTTTTATCATGTATCAGTTTTTGGTCGACCGCACAAGGCCCACAGGTCGACTGTACAAGACCTTCCTGTCACCGATCAGAACATGTGTTTTTCAGTTTCGTTTCTCAGGGTATTTCAGTCGACCGACAGCTTGCGTTCAATGGACCGATGGACACCCTTCGGTCGACCGACCAGTGTCAACCGGTGGACCGAACAGGTAGCCGTTGGCATAACAACTAGTTTTCTATATTTTATTGTTTTGTGATATTTTTCTTGTTTTGAGGCCTTTGTTTCTTGATCCTATATATACCTCATACCTTTTAACTTCTGAATAATCAAGAAAAATTTGAAACAAGTTTACAAAAGGTTTAAATTTGTTTAAGAGCTTTTAAGCATTTTCAAGTTTGTTTTTGTGAAGAAACTTTCACAAGAGGACTAGATTGATTCTTCGTGTTTGATCTACAATTCCATCTCTCTCTCTTACTCTTGTCATTTCAGAGAAGTTTTCTCTAAATTCAATTCTAGCTTTACATATTTATTTATTGATTATCAATTTTATTTAAGCTAAACTTTATATTGAGTTTAGTCTTTACTATTGTTCATATTGTTTTATACACACCCATATTTGAGCTTGAGTATTTTTACATTTAATACATTTGGGTTATGAGTGTGATTGAGAGTGAGCCTAATTGAGTTCTCATCTTGTTAGAGAACAAATCATTTGTATTTAAACTTTATTGTGAAATACACTTTGTAATACACTTGTACACCGAGAGGAGTGTGTGGTGAGAGATGGGGTTGATTCTAAGAGGAGTAGGGTCGGTAGTAAAGCCTAGTGATATGTAGAAATTCCGAATACCCGAGAAATACAACACGGGCTAGGCCAATACTTAGAGGGTGTAGAGTTTGATTACAAAAGTGTAAGTTGTGTAAGTTTTCGGTGAGCTAGAAAACTGATTGTTTAGTGAGTTGTTAACGTTTTGGGTGAACGTTAATCCCGTTGTGATAGTGGAATTCTCCCAGGGAGTGGGGAGCGGAGACGTAGGTCGGAAGGACCGAACTCCGTGATCATTTTCTTGTGTTTGCATTGGTTATTTGCTCACTATCTTGTTTATATTATTTCATGTTTATTTCACCTTTGTATTAATTGCATATCCTTGCACATATAAGTTGTTGAATATCATACTTGCTAGGATATAATTATTAATTAGTTTTAAATTAGTATTAAATAAGATTAGATTAACATTTTATCTTATTCACCCCCTCTAGGGTAATTTCAAGGTTGAGGGAGGGAGGGAGGGAGGAAGAGATTTTCATTTGTTTTCAGAATTTGATGAGGAAGAGGGAGAGATGAGCGGGTAATAAGGTAATTATTCATATATAGTTAGTCTAAACTCAATCATGATTTAGTATTTTTAACAATTAGGTTGACAGAAGGACCAATATCAACAACTTGAGGGTATTCGAAGGACTAATATCAAATTATAAAGATTTGAGGGACTAATATCAAATTAGCAATGATATAAGGGACTAATATCTAAAACCCTATTAATCCCTACGCGCAGTGTTTTAAATATCGGCTGATAAACTGATATTATCAGTGATTTATCGGTTTTGGGGGCCTTCCACTATGATAAATTGGATTTTAAATCAGTTACCATTTTTGGATGTTTATTGGCGATAATACAACGACAAAGTGAGTTATTGGCCGATATCGCTGGCTCAAAATATCAGAATTATCAGCTTTTGGTTCAGGTTTAAGTTTGCTCTTTGGATGTTTAAGAATTATAAACTATTTGTTGCTTTTGGAACTTAGTTGTTTAGTGATTAGCTTATGTTTGTTTATGAATATCGATATGGCTCATAACTTTTAAATCTCAACTTAGTAAGTTAGTTTATAATCTCATGATTACACAATAATTATATTGATGATTCTTCATTCTTTATATTATCTTGTTATTTGCTTGTATGTTATTCTATTTTTACTAATTATGCACTCAAATGGTTTCATCATCCGATCAAGAAGCAAGTTTCTACCATTGATTGGTGTAACTAAACAAGATTATTTACATTTTGGTATGTTTATATTTCATTAAGTATGGTTAGATTATATTTTAGGATATTATAATATGTATATACACTATCCTCTAATATCACTCTGATAAATACTACTTATCCCTGATATATCCCCGATATCTGCTATACGATATGGATTTTGACCGTCCAATAAATTCCTGATAATGATATTTAAAACCTTGCCTACGCGTACCTGTGACCCAAGACAAATTTCATAAGTACCCTCTAGTTCATCTCAAATTTGCAAAAAGGCCCAGAGAACACAAGGATGGTCCTAAGGATACTGGAACTAGAGCTCTGATACCAACTGTAACGCCCCTGGGTTCACACAAGGCTACAGTCCGAGGTGAAACCATGGATGTCAAACCTGCCATGCACCACACCGTGCAACAACACGTTTCACCATCACAATTACTATCTTTCTAGTGGATTCAACAATAGGTGTATGTACAAAGCAAGTAAAAAGTGAATCAACAATACTGGATGAAATAATAGAACATAACACATCTCATCAACGAAATAAACTGAATTACATAGTCAAAGTCTGAAATGAAATAAACTGGAGTTCTTACAAGTCTCAAATACAGTAAGTCTGAGTAAAGGAAATAAGGCAACACAGCCTTTACAAATTCTAGAATAAACTCTCAAAAGTCTGACAACAACTACAGTGGAGCCCAAAGAAAATAATGTATAGATAAGATGTAAAGCTGAACACTAAAGTAGTCCGCTAACCACCTGCGACTCTCCGTGCTCCTAGCTCGTGACCTGAAAGGGGGAGGGACAACGAGCGTCAAAGCGCTAGCGAGCAACATCACAACCAACCCCAAGGGGTAGGGCTCGTTGTATACGAAAATACAGTTATCACAGAATATACATATATAGATCAACAATTTTCCTAATAGCAAGGGGTTTTAGTACTTAGGAAATCTCAACACGAGCATAGGTACGTCGAGCGAAATAATCCAAACAAGAAAACCCTCATGTATATACCTTATATCTCAAATTGGGAATTCCTAAGTTCCAAACCCGGAGTCTAATACATGAACAATAAAGAAAAAGATAACAGTCTCATTCCTACTAATAAACACATCTATGTCAAAATCTCGTAGTGGAATAAGCGTCATACACAGCCTATGTCGCTATCGTGACCGACTACATCAAAATGTCGTGCTCACAAACCCAAATGTATATTTTGCTCAAGGTTTAGCAAAGATTGCCCAACACGGGGTCTTTAGTCGCTTATAGTCCAACACGAGGACTTTTGTCGCTTATAGTCCAACACGGGGACTTTTGTCGCTTATAGTCCAACACGAGGACTTTAGTCGCTTATAGTCCAACACGAGGACTTTAGACGAACCAGGAAGTTACCACTAGCACTAGAGTGTCCATTCAACTCTTATACGTGCCTTACTGCACAAGTCTAAACTTTGTATCAGGAAAAAGTCATCTTACATATGTAACATATGAGTTCAAACTATATGTTTGTATACAGCATGTGATTACACAGAAACACGAAGAAAACAGGAAAATCTCAGATGAGTCGACTCATGCCCATTTATGAGTCGACTCATGCCTCATGGGTCGACTCGCGATCAATAACGAGTCGACTCAACAGAAGGTAAAAGCAACAGGAAACGACTTCGTGAGTCGACTCATGACAGTCATGAGTCGACTCAACCTGATGAGTCGACTCATAATGAGTCATGAGTCGACTCACGGGCTGAAATTTGTATTTTTATGAACTGAACTTGTTCTACTCGTTCCACATCTTAATTTTACTAGTATACATACATCTAGCCTTCAGTTTTAGACTATTACACAGTGAGAAAACATATATAGCACGAGAAACAATTACTTGCATGTTAACCCTAACATTTAAATCCCTAAACATGAAGGAAAACATTAAATTAATATAAAAACTCATGTTTTTATTCTTTAAACAAAATTCCAGATCTGGGTTTTCATTAAAAACTTGTTGGTGAGGATTTAAAATCTTAAACACATGATTTCTAGCATTCACCCTAACAAGAACATTGATTTATACTTAAAATAAGTCTTAGGCTCAATAAAACCCATTAAAAACGTTTATAAATAGATAAAAACATGTGGAAGAGATTGGGTGAGATGCTACTCGCCTCAAATGCGAAGAATAACGATCCCCCTCGCTGCAATCCACAAGAAGCTGCTGAAATCCCCTAAAAATCGCCCAAGAATCCCAAAAACGAGCTAGGGTTTTGAGGGGGAGAGGAGGCTAGGGCTTCTCTAGGATTTCTGATGTAAATGGGTGATTTTCGGGTGTTTAACAATATATAAGAGCCAAAGAAACCCGACCCGAAACCCACAAACCCGAACTGAAAAAGGCCAGAAAAACCCGATGAGTCGACTCATGACTTATGATGGGTCGACTCATGGTCATAGGTCGACTCATAATTTTTATGAGTCGACTCAGCAGAAGAAAATTTACAACAGGACTCGATTTCATGAGTCGACTTATGACAGGCGTGAGTCGACTCAACCTGATGAGTCGACTCATGACATGTTATGGGTCGACTCATGGACTAAAATCTACATATATCGTTTCCTCGACACAAGATTTGTGAACTTGCAACTCATCCTCATACCTGAGGCATATCCCCATCTTCATAAGCTCAAAATACTAGTTTTATGCACAACCATGCTATGAAGATATTTATTATATAGATAAAATATTATTATTCACTCATATTCACACTTATGAGTTATCAAAATCAACGGGGTCTTACAAACTCTAACCCTAATCTTCCTCCAAATACATTCTTCCCTCCTCTAACGGGCAAGATCTCATCTTTCCTCCATCACCATTGTACATGATCCAAATTCCTACCTAGATCCACCTACAGCTCCGCTAATGCCTCCTCCGTCGATCCCCTCCTCCCCATCCACCACTGCCAACCTCAATTGTGTCATCTACAAGTTCGACTCTAATGGTGACGACAAGATCTCCTTCTCCGGCATCGCTACCATCTTCTCCTCCCTTGACCACACCCTCTCCACCTTTAAACTCTCCTACATGGTGGAGACCAACTATGACAGTGACATATTCATGGACTATGATGGTTGTTCACCACTCATTTGTTGAAATGAATCACAAAACTTTTATTTCATGGAACAGTATGATTGTGTGATTAATGAGCAAGAACATGAAGGAACAAATGTGGCTGAGTTCTTTGATGTAATGGCTCTTTGGTCACTCATGTCTTAAGGGGTCAATTCACTCGTAATTCGATCTTAAGTAACCTAATCATTCAGAAGTTTCTTGAGAAAGGCTATGTGTGCTCGTTGGAGCTAGGATTTCCCTTATGAAGAAAGACATTCCAACATTTTTATCTTTACTAGTATAGTGTACATTCATTGCACGTAGTCATACTTGTCATCTTTTTTTACTAAAGGATTACAATACATTTAAAATATAGAACTTTTCTACAAATTTAAAGAAATTTCAAAATTCAAGTTTTGACTGATTTCATATGGTAAATATGGTAATAAAGCTTAGTGACTTTTTTCAATATTTGATCATTTCAATCATGTTAGTGTTTTTTTTTGCATGAGTTTCTGGAAATCTATGGCTTTTTATTTATAAAAATGAAACAAACTGTGTTAACTTTAAACAATTTTAAAGCAAAATTCTACTTTTGATATATTTAAAAAGCCAAACATTAAAGAATGAGAGGATGAGATACACTTCATGGAATAAACAAAATAATTGTTTGAGCTTATAGTATAAGTGATATGCAAATTTGAAAGGTGCTCCAGCATTAAAATTTTTCTTCCCATAAATTTCTTGATAAATACATATTCTTTCTTCCTCCTTTACTAATTATATTCCTCTTTTTCTTAGTTACTTAAGAATAGTTGCATAGAAGGTTCAACATATTTAAGAGAATTTGAAAAATTAATGCATATTTAGGGAATTTTATTTTTTTGGGTCTAAAATGGAGATTTTTAAAAATGGGCTCACGTGCCTAGAGGAAAGAACTTCTAATTGTAAAAATATATTGCATTAGCTTTTATACCAAGTACAAAACACAAACCAAGGATGTATGGATGTATAGACATTCATATTTGCATTTATATCTCAAGAGGTAATAGCAAAATTTCTCAAAATTATAGTCAAAACCAGCATGAGTGAACTAATCATGCATATGTAATGCATTCATATTTGACAATGCATGATAAATGCATTCATATTCTTATTTTATGGATACAGACCAAACTAAGGTTAAACACAAATTAAAAAAATCTGCAAGTATTGATATGCTTAGTTTCCTTCTAAAAAAATACATCAGTAGTTATGCAATTTGCTAGTGTCTTTGAGGTCCTAGACAGGGGTAGTTGAAGATGCTTATATAGTTTTTTTTTTTTTTGGGGGGGGGGGGGGGGCCCCAAATTGATGTACTCTCAAGCATCAAGTTCCATTCGAGAGAGAAATGGACTAGATTCTTGTGGGTTGTGAGACATGTAGGTTTGGCTTCTTCCTTCCTCATCTAAAATTTGATTATGAATGGAATTTTGGTTGGTGAAATATGATAAGGTTTTGTTGTTATTTATAGTGATTGGTGGGAGATGAATAGTTGTAATGTTTTTCATCATTAGTGTGAATTAAGCTATAATTAGTGTCAAGAATTAGTGGATGAATGTTATGCGTGAATTAAATGAAAGTTTGATGGTCATAAATATGGAGGTTATGAAAAATTGAGAATGCATGTGTCAGCATGTATGTATGAATGGATGGATGTGTAGTAAATGATGAGCTTGTGAAAAATTAAGCATTTGCGCATTTCATGTATGTATGGATGAATGTGTTGCATGGCATTTTTGGAAGAAATATTTTGACACAACAACCCACTTTTATAATAGTATTAGATATTTACAGCTATTTGTCCTTGCCTTCCTCCAATTAGAGTTGTTTTATTTAGTTGATGTTATTCTTTGAGGATGAACTTGGATTTATTGCTAGGTTGAAGGACCTACTGTGATTGAACTTCGAATCGAGCTTCTAATAGTTTTTGCTTGTGTTTGACTCTGTTGTATGTTAACTTTACTCGCTATATATAGGTTTATAGCGTAACTGATAAATTTGCACAATACATGTCAATTTTGGACCCTAATTGTTAAATTTATCCATTTGTTCTTAACTATATCAAGTATCTATTAATTATATCTAGTATCTGTTAACTATATCAAGTATCCATTAATTATATACAATATCTACTAACTATATCAAGTGTCTATTAACTATATCCAATATCATGTTTATATTATATACCTGTTAAACTTTGACTGTTCCTATTTAAAATCAAGTAATTGTTAACCATATCAAGTACTAGTTTAATATATTCAATACATGTTAACATCAGTCAAAAAAATATGATTATCCAAAATGTTGGTCATCCAAGTGTACTGTTAACTATATCCAAGTGTACATGTTAACACATACCTGATATTTTAAATTACATAGCCTTATTCTATATCTCCCCTTCCTTTTAGTAGTAATTGGTGCCAATATGCTGATCTCATCTTTTGATACCCTATTGTTTTCATAATTCCAAAGTTAACAATTACTAAATTATACTTAACATGGAACAAGTAAATGTTAACAATCAATCAGCTATAGTTTACATGTATTATGTAAAACATAACAGTTAGTCTACTAAACTTAACATTTAAAAGAAAAAAGTTAACAACTACTCATTATAATTTATATGGAACAGCTAAACGTTAACGGTTAATCAGCTATAGTTCATATGATCTAGGTAAAACTTAACAGTTAATCAACTAAACTTAACATTTAAAAGAAAAAGTTAACATTTTCTCAACTATACTTAACATGGAACATATAAACTTTAACAGCTAATTAGCTATAGTTCACGTGTGTTAGGTAAAACTTAACAATTAAACTACTAAATATTTACACACCCATTATTTTAAATGAACATTTTTGTATATAGGCTTTTAATTCTCAATTACCAATGCATTATGTACAAACTGCATATAATTTCAAAGCCAACAAAATAGTCTACATACATAATTTTTTAAAAAAGACCAAACTCTCAAAAATATCTCTAGTATCCTATAACTACCAACTAAATAAAATAATAAAAATCATAGTAATTTGAGCTGTTTCTTTTGATGGATTCAATCTTTAATAGTATAATAGAGCTCCAAGCAACAAAATTATTGTGTGACGTTTCATCAAACACCTTTATTGCATCCAACTAACATGAAGTGCCAAAACTCTAACTCTTGTCTCCAATTCTGCCTCGACCCCTTCTTCAATTTCCAAGCCTCCAACTTTGCTAGCTAGCACCCGCACCTTGCTCAAAATAGTAGCATAGTCTTGCCATTGATTGACACTATCTTCCTCAGGTCGTCATGCAGAACCTCATAATTGGGGTTTCTCCTCTACTGCCCACATTTCCACAGTAGATATTCGATCTCCTTCCACTCCTTCCCCTTCTTCCTAACGCAATCCTCTATTTGAATCAAGATCTCGAACTCCAGCACCTGCTTCAAGCCCTTGCACCCAAGGTTTCTACACTTGCGGGAGCAAAATCAAGAGATTCTGAGGAGGAGGTGGAGGAGGAAGATGAGGAATAAGAGAAGGTTAGTGGGTAGCGTTAGAATTAGGGTTTGGGAGAGGACTCAGAGGAGATGTGAGAGAGAGGAGAAGACAAGAAAGGAGTAGGAGAAGAGGACGATGGAATGAGGATCAAGAGGTCGAGCGTGACAGCGAGGAGAAGAAATTATGGCAGGAGGATAAGGAGGTGATATAGCAAGGGTTAATGTTGTAGAGCTTGGGTTTCGAGTTGATGACGGATGAGGAAGAGGAGGAAGAAGAAGGGGACATTTTGATGGAGGAGAGATGATGATGACTTTGAGTGGGCAGAGGGGTAAAACGGGAAACATGGGCAAACTATAATTTTTGAGAGAGGGTTAAAGTTGGGTTTGTGGATCAAATACATATGATATTGGGCTGTAGATGAGATGAAGGGGCTGAGACATATTTTTTCAATAATTGAGGGCTTAAGCACATAGTCAAAAGTAGGAGAGGATGGGTCACATGGGCTTCTCAATTTTGGGGCCTTGACACAATTTTCTCATATAATAATATGAAATACTACAGTTAGTTTATTATTAGGTTATTTTTTTGGTATATTTAACCATTAAATCGTATTTTTAACAATACCCATACCTTAATGTTAGCAAAAACTTTATTCAAATCATCGACTTTGGAAAAAGTATGTGTTAATTGGATCATTGGTCACTGTGCTTATCTCTAATTGAACGTTTGTACCTTTGTTTTCATTGCTCAACTGGTCATATAATTAAATACTAACTGTATTGTCAGCCACTTCTAATTTTTTTTGCCAATTAACATAACATATTTTCATTTATGTGACATAAAAAGTCCTAATCATTTACCATAACGGATTTATCCCTATATGTAATATCTTAAGCATTCATGGCAATGAAAATTCTGACATACGGGCCAACTTTTATTAGGTAATTATATTGCATTCGATATTTCATTCTTGAACATATAAGCTCATGACATATTGAGTAAGCTTTGCTTAAACATAAATGACAACTCAAATTAATATTAGACTTTAGAAGTAATTAGTAATCCAATTATTATATAATTATATGATCGATTATCCAAGCAATTAAAATATAGGTATTAGGTAAAAACGTCCAATTATGAGACAAATATGATGACCAGTGATCTAATTAACCCAAAAAATTACTGTTCAAATCAACAAATCACCAACTTTATTGTATATGTTGAGTAAAATTTTGACTACTTTGTTGATGTATTTATGTTATTATTATAAATTAGCATATTGAAATTCATGACTTGTTGATTTTAAGGGTTCTTTTTGTCTCCAAAGTTGATGATTTATGATAGTTTTACAAATATTAAGATTTGAGGGATTTTTAGGGCGACCTAGTAGGTGACATGACAAAGCCGTGTCACTCCCTCGTTGGGGGCCTGAGTTCAATTCCCATATGGATAAAAAAAGATTTGAGGGATTCTTTTTTTTCTTTCTTTTTTTGAGAAAAAGTGTTTGAGGTAGTTTTTCTAATGTGGATGACTTAATTGAGTAATGATTCTATCGAACACCTTATATAAAGAGTAATCTATACCATATATGGGTGGTTAAAGGATTAATTTAAAAATTATGACTCTTCTATTTATAGTGTGACTTCTACAGGGGTGATTCTAATAGGATCCGTACTCATTTAAGGGATGTATGTACAAAATGCTTGTTATTATTCTTGCGCTAGTTGTAATGTCCTCCAAGTAATTGATAAGAAAAAAACTGAAAAATTCCAACTTAAATTCCTCCTCGTAATAACGCCAACAAACGAAGGGCATTTTCGTACCGCATCTTTCCCTCCGCCCTCTCTCCAAAAGTTCAGAACTTTCGAAGAATAAGGAGGTTTAGATTTGGGGGTTAATTTCATAATCTCAGAAGATTAGAGAACCTATAAGTATATCGTACTCTCTCCTAGATCATCCCTCCCAAGATTGGAGCCCTAGACCTAGAACCCAAAGGGTAAGCTCTTTCTCCTTTCGTTTTGATTATAATCCTCCATCAAAGGTTTAATTTTTACGTCTTTTCCCTGTATTTTTTCGTGATTTAATTCATGAAGTTTGGCGAAGGGCTCGCCTTTCTTGTTTCTTTAGAGTACAGGATCATGTGGGATTATTAAAAATTTATTTTTTATGGGCTTAGTTGTGAGCATAGGCCAATGAGATCTGGTGGGAGCATTTGCTATTTGTTGCAGAAAATCTACTTCAACTCCATTGTTTGGATATCTGCAATTTTATTGTAAAAATTCTATATTTGGTTGACAAATAATTGATGCAAAAACCATAAGAATGGAATTGGATAGGTTTTTTTTTGAGGTACAAACTATGACTTATTACCATTCTTCATAACAATGTGGTACTTAAACATTGGAAATATAAATTTGACTTTAGTATTTGATTCGGAAGTTTTATTTCCTTAATCCTTGTTCATGTTGTTCTTCAGTTATCTATTTAGCATGGCTGCGATTGCGGCCTCAGCCTTCTTTCCAGCGTCTTCATCTTCACCCAATTCCTCCATCAAAGCTTCAAAGGCAACATTTGGGGATAACCCTAATTCTCTAAATGTGCAAGGAATCTCAGCTAAACCCAATTCATCTTCGAAATCTGTGGATTTCAAAACCCATGCTCAAGCTCTCCCCAAAATCAATGGAACCAAAACAAAGATTGAGGATGAAGCTCCTTCAGTGAGTTCAAATGCTCCAAAAACATTTTACAATCAATTACCAGATTGGAGTATGCTTCTCGCTGCAATAACTACCATTTTTTTAGCTGCTGAGAAGCAATGGACTCTTCTTGATTGGAAACCGAGGAGGCCTGATATGATAACCGATGCATTTGGGCTCGGGAGGATTGTTCAAGATGGGTTCATGTTCAAGCAGAATTTTCCGATAATGTCTTATGAGATTGGAGCAGATAAAACTGCATCAATAGAGACACTAATGAATCATTTGCAGGTTTGTTTTAGATGAATAATTGCATCTTGTTGTTTTATTTGATATTATCGATAATTGTTCAATCAGCATCAAGATGCATAGATTTTTCATCGGCCTATTATTGCAAACATGCATAAAGTAGGCACACATCATAATACCAATTATGTATTGATCCTACAAAAACTTTATAAAAGAAAACTCAAAAAGATAAATTACAGCAACAAAAGCAATCCTATATGGTCTTACGAGATAGGGGAATATAAAACTGCGCCTATAGATATTATAATGAATAATTTCCAGGTGTGTTTGAGATAAAATTCTTTCATTTTGTGGGTTTTTCTTCCTTTGGAGTTTTTATGCGGTTTTGTTGATTTGTAGGAAACATCGCTTAATCATGTGAAGAGGGTTGGGCTGATGGATGATGGGTTTGGAGCGACGGCTGAAATGAGTAAAAAGAATCTGATATGGGTTGTTAATAAGATGCGGGTTCTTGTGGAGCATTATCCTTCATGGTGAGAGTCTTCTCTATACGATGCCAAAATGAATTGATAGCATTATATTGTTGTAACATGGAACATCTTTTTTCGGTGTATTTTGTGTTGTGCCCATGAATAGCATTTATGCATGAAATTTTATAGAAAGTTACTTTCTCTGAAATTTTATAGTTACATCTGAACTGATAGCAATTGAAGTCACATATATTTAGGTCTGTATTTCGCTGCTTGCTGCCAATTCCATTATGAAAATTTAACTCTAGAGTATTCGCGGTACACATTTAGCAACTCTATTTGTGGTCCACATTTAGCAACTCTGAATCTATCTTCTTTCACACTGAAAAGTCTCAGCTGAAACTTCTGATTTTTCTCAGTTAATTAAGATTCTTAATAATCTGTTCTTTTTTACTTAGAAACCCTAGATTATCTTGGATATGACAATATTAGAGTCATCATTTTTAATCCTTAAACTTTTGGATTTTTATTTTTATTTTTAATATTTTTAGTATTCTTTACCATAGGGATGATTCATTTTTTCTGTTCCTTGATACAGTAATATTACTCTGTATGTAGTACTCGTTTGTGTATCCAGCTTATATTTGTAACTTGATGTATTATTTTCTTATTAAGTTCTTTACCTCCGGCTTCAGGGGTGATGTTGTTGAAGTAGATACTTGGGTCCGTGCCTCTGGAAAAAATGGGATGCGCCGAGATTGGCGTATCCATGACGTCAAAACCGGCCAAACTGTCATGAAAGCAACAAGGTTGGTTCTTTATTTCATTACCTTATGTTTATTTTACTCCAAATACACACACACAAACACACATGGTAGCATATGTTGAATAAACTCGGGTTGCCTTTACATGCAGTGTTTGGGTGATGATGAATAAGCATACTAGGAAATTGGCTAAAATGCCAGAAGAAGTTAGAGCGGAAATCGGACCATACTTTATCGAGCATAAGGCTATTGTGGATGAGGATAGCAGGAAGCTTACTAAGCTTGATGACAATACTGCGGACTATGTTAAAACTGGCTTAGCTGTAAGGAGGAAATGTTATCTGATTTTCTTTTTAATTTAGTTTGATTCAATATTTCTTACTGATGTATCTTTATAAATCTGCAGCCTCGGTGGAATGATTTGGATGTCAATCAACACGTGAACAATGTCAAATATATTGGATGGCTTCTTGAGGTACTTATCATGCTATACTTCTTGGTACATGTTTCTATCCGCATACTTATCATGCTTTTGTTGAATATGGTATAATATTTTAGGTAAACAGGTCTTATGGTTTTCAGTTATCTCAGGGACACACGTCATCACATTTTGAATATCCATACATGGGCATCATTGATCTCCTTTGCTTTGTTATGACACCCTTGATTCACCCAGGCTTGCAAAATCACCACCAATACACGGCGATCAATAAATAGTAGATTAGATAAAGTAGAATTTTTTACATGATCAATTTTATAAACTGTACCTATCTTCTAATTTGGATTCAGTTATTGCCGATGTGACGTACCCAAAATTTTCCTATGGTGTATTGCACGTAAAGTCGTAGACCCTCAGTAGTACTGCCGTTGTGCTTTCTATTTATGTAGTTTCATTGTAGCAGATAGACCCCCTTGGTTAATTTTTTTTTACTCTTTTACCCTTGGTGAAATTTCCTATAGTATAGCTGGTTTGCGCTTACTATCCATGTACTTTCATTGTAGCAGATGGACCCCCACATTGGTTATTATTATTATTACCCTTGGTGATATTTTGGCAGAAATTGCCTCTGGGTGAAATTAGTGGCTCTGTCTGAGGGTAAAAGAGTAAAAAAATTAACCCACAGGGTCTATCTGCAAAAATGAACTACAAGGGTACTATATTCAATTTAACTATACTGCAAGGGATCTATGTGCAATTATCCCAAGTCTTTTTATTTTGGTACTATGACTTATATCTGTACTTCTCTACCGGTAGAACTTCCCATGTTGAAAAATTCTCTGGCAACAAGACTTTCTCTTGTACTTGTTGTTTGCTGCTATTATTCTTCATTCATTAACATGTCTTCATAGTGATCCCATTCCCATAACAACTTTGGCAAATTGCACCGTCATTTAAAGCAAGTAGCCATAGAAACGCAGAAAGGACATTGTTCCTAGCCAGTAGCTATTTTTCCTCTGTTTTATCTCCTAATTCTCCCTCTTGATTCTTCTCCTCAACAACCATTTAGTTGTGTGTCCTTTTTGTGGGTATAACTCACATGCGACAACCATTTAGTTGTGTGTCCTTTTTGTGGGTATAACTCACATGCATATGTACTGGGTGCAGCAAATAACATTTATAACATCTTGTTGTGTCTTCTATGTTACTCATACAGCTGCACTGAAGTTTGGAATCTGTCACCTTCACATGTCTCATGAAGGTTTTATATCATTCAATTGCATGCGATATTGTTGGGTATCAGCTTCAGCATTCAATATTAGTTGGTTGGCAGCTTGAGTGCATAAATAAAGTTTACCTGTCCATACGCCTCCCTGTATTATGATGGTGTGGCCATTTATACTCCCCTAAGCTTTTTTTTATTAATACGTGCAACCCCTAAACATCATAGTGCATTACTGTTTTGCCCTCTTTAGAGGGCGATTTAATATTTTTCTGATAAACTGAGGTCAAGGTAATTTCTTGTCACATGGTTTCCACATGACATGTCAACTTAATTTAGAAAAAAGTATCATCTAATAATTAAAATAGTCTTAAAACGTTAAATGACTACACCCTCATAATGTATATGCAATATAGCCTATGAATTTCATTACTAATGTTGTTTTTTTTCCCTTCTAATTTTAGAGCACACCCGTCTCACTCCTTGAGAGCCATGAGCTAGCTAGCATGAGTCTTGAATACCGAAGAGAATGTGGGAGGGATGACGTGCTGAATTCCCTTACCTCTGTATCCACCAACTGCAAGAATGGCGCGCCTGAAACCAAGGTTGAGTGTGATCATCTGCTTAGGCTCCAATGTGGAGCTGAGATTGTTAGAGGGCACACCGAATGGAGACCCAAGAGCTCTAAGATCACATAGATTTCTCCATCGCATCAGAAAAAGGTGGAAAAAAGGGGAAAAAAGAATAGAGAACCCCATGGCATCATAAAAACTTGGAAAAATCCTATAGGAGACCCTCTATAATGGCTAGCACGTCATGAATCTTGATAATCGTCTCGTTAATAAGGTCTATCACTCTAATCACTATTGTCTATCATTGCAGTTGTGGCTGCACTATGTATTCATAGTAATAACTACGCTGATGTGCCAGGTGTCATCATATCCTACTACCTATATGATATTCAATAGAGGACTCACTATATGATTCTTATTCCAGGAACTGTTTCGTCCCCATTGTTATGCGTCTTTTCTTGTACAATGTGCATATTTGTCTAGTGTATTCTTGTACAATGTGCATATTTGTCAAGTGTAGAAAAGATGCCGGAAATTCTTCCATTGTTTCTATTTAGTATTTGTTGTTTTATTTTCTTTCTGAGGAATTATTGTATTTTTTTCTTCTTCGGGGCATAGTCTCTTCTACTTCATGTTTGAAGCTGTCCATGTGAGTAATCCCTTCTACTGTATGTTTTGAATCAATGTGATGCAAGGATAAAGATTGTAGAGAAAAGTGCGGTATGCTTTGGTTTATATATTTACTTCATTTATTTGGTAATGTATATTATTTGCCATCACATTTCTCAATGTGATGTTTGCTTTCGATGAAGATGACTCTTGTTTAAGGTGGTGTTTGGTTCGTAAAAAAAGAGGCCCGAAACCTATTTCCCTCTCCTGACACAATGTTCACCTCAGGTATTTCACTTTCCTTCATTTCTTTGTGCGGGTTTGGTTCGCAGAGTGATATAGGGTATGTAGTTGCGGAAAACACCCCCACCTTAGCCAAATCGCTCATCGCAATTTCCTCCAAAAGCGAGTGGAAAACCCACGAAAACCCTCCTATTGTATCCTTTTGTCAGATTTATAATATTTTCGGGAAATCTCTTGGTTGACTAGGGTTACTGCTAAGTCCTGCCATTTCTTCTCTCTTCGTGTATCGGATCTATGAAAGTTGGGCTTGATGTTGTCCGATTTGTGCTGATCGCTTCTGATTTTGGGGAAATCACTACATTTCTTGGGGGATTTCGTTGGATTTTTGCTTGATTTGTTGAATTTCAGCAATTACAGGTATAATTTCGCCATTTTTAACATTTTTGGGATTATTACACAATTGAACAGATAATTATCATAAATTTCTTAGGGTATAATTTGCTTGTAAAACTGGTAACATGATTTGGTGAAAGTCGGCCAAATTTTGGTATTGGGCCAAAGATTGAATTTGCATTTTGGTTTATTCCTTTGACTACCTCAAAATCTCACCAACTTGTAAACCTTGAGACAAATGGGTGATCAAGTCTAAATCCTCACATAATCAGTTGTCTGACTGTTTCTATACATGATTAAAAAAGTGATTAAACCCCCAATGCATCACCATGTAACTGGTATTTCTTTTAGTTTTAATTTGTATAATTTGAGGTAGTGAAATGAAAATAGTAGGATTATAATTTTGTTTGGTGTTTTTTGCTATTTTTTAATTATGATTTTGTGAATGATATTTGAACTGTTTGGTTAAAATGAGTAAATTGGCAAATTATTTATTTCCAATTTGATTACCTCTGTATGATATATTTCCATGAAAGCCATAAATCATGGTTGGTTGTGGGGACTAGTTGTTTTCAGCAAAAGTTGGGATTGTTGTTGAATTCATTGTCTCTTCTTTTGATTACAATAAAATTCACAGAAATAGTCTTTTTATAAGACCTCTTTACAACAAAACAAGAAATTACAACTTCTGAGAAAATAACACAATAGTTGTTTATCGACTATTGCTTTTGTGAGACTTTGCCTGTGCCGGGAACGCTTTGGTTCGTGGACCACCGATTCACAGATCGTGAGAGGAGGTTTATGATTCTTCCTTCGTTATCGAAGTGAGAATTGGAAACGATATCTTATCGAAGTAAGATAGTCGTTCTTCTTGAACTCAAGTCGAGGCTCGAATGTCAAGGAATCACACAAAGCACTGAAATCTCTGCTCTCTCTGCTCTGGAATGCTCTAACAAATGCTCGATCCTCGTCAGAAGTGACCCTAGGGGGGTATTTATAGCCTCAGGGGTCTGTAACTGCAAAAACACAACTCAACAAGAAGTTAGTACGACGCGACAGTATTTTACTGTCTCGCTGGTCGAGACAGCGTTTGCTGTCTCGCCTAGCGAGACAGTAAATTTACTGTCTCGCCCAGCGAGACACTAAAATGCTGTCGCGCAAAACGAATATTCTTGGCAGTTTTGCTGTAACTGCCTTCCCACGTTTTAAACTCCGTTATTTTGACAGTTATTCACGTGATTTTCGCTCACGTTGTTTCCCACGTCCCTTGGCAGTTAATGGACACGTGTAGGGCAGTTATTGAGATGGTTATTTGACCATTTCAACGTTGTAGTCAGCAAATTTACTGTCTCGCTGGCGAGACAGCAAATATTGTCTCGCTGGGCGAGACAGCAAATACTGTCTCGACCGGCGAGACAGCAAAAGACTGTCTCGACCGGCGAGACAGCAAAGACTGTCTCGCTGGCGAGACAGCAAAGACTGAGTTTTGGGTAATTTTCCCAGTTTTGAGTGATTTTCTGTGTTTGGATATCTATTAGCATTTTTTGACGCCTACACTAGTCACTACGTATTATAATTTAGACTTTACTGTTTATATCTAGTTGTCGTACTTCCTAGCCATATTACTTATTTCAATATGGTGTATGTATCGTAGATGGATGGTGATGATGATTGTATGGATGAACAAAGTGTTGTTAACATGATTCAAGGGGCTACATTATCTGTATTTGTTATAATATTTACATTCATAAGGAGAATGCAAGCTAGACGTAAATCAATTCGTAATGGTCCTAGTGAGGAAATAATAAGACAAGAAAATGCTAGAATTGAACATATAGAGCATATTTATAATGGTTTTAGTGATAGTTGTGCAAACCATATTAGAATACGGAGTGATGTTTTTGTTAAATTAGCAAGTATAATGAGGAACAATAGGCTGCTAAAAGACTCAAGAAATGTAACAGTAGAAGAATAACTTATTATAACACTAAACATTCTGGGTCATAAATGTAAAAACTGCATTGTGAGGTCTCATTTTATAAGATCAGACGAGACAGTCAATAGATATTTCAACAAGGTATTACAATCAGTTAGTTGCATGTGTGGACATTGCATGAGACAAGCTCCAATTGATGTTCCCCACGAGATTAGTAACAGCTCGCTATACTACCCTTATTTCAAGGTATATCAACAATTTAAACACGAGAGTATGTCAATTCAATGAAAATGAATGTTAACATAGTAATGTGATACATGTATTATAGGATTGCATTGATATGATAGATGAGACTCATGTTGACACAATGCTACCAATTAATCTTGTTGCACAATTTAGAGGCCGCAAATGTGTTACACAGAATGTGCTTGCAGCTTGCACCCCAAACAAGCTGTTCACTTATGTTTTAGTAGGTTGGGAAGGGTCTGCAAATGATTATAGGGTTCTCCAGGATGCATTGTCTAGACTAGAACCTCATGGATTGAGAGTCTATGATGGCAATTATTTAAAAATTTAACTTAAAACTTTTGATTTTAATATGCAAACTTAACTTCCTTAACAATTTGCTTAATAAAATTACAGGCAAATACTATTTGTGTGATGCTGTGCACCCCACCATGCCAAGTTTCATCTCTTCATACCGAGGCGTTCATTATCATTTGAAAGGACATTCGGGTAAAGTACCTAAGAATAGAAGGAAATTATTCAATCTAAGATATTTTTCTTTAAGGGCTGAGATTGAATCTGCATTTGGCACATTGAAGAATCGTTTCAAGATTTTGTGTGCTAAGTCGTATTACCATTTTCCTACACAAGTAGATATCGTTTTGGCATGCACGTACTTCATAATTTTATTGTAACTGTTGATCCAAACAATGAACTACTCAATGAGTCCGATTTTAATGAAGATATTGATGGTGAGGTGACAAATGAGAATGCCAATAGTTTAGTCGATTTTACTAAAACTCAAACCCAAAGAGAGCAAACTCAATAAAGAAATGAGTAGAAGACTCTTAGGGATGATATTGTTTGGGCGATGTGGGTTGATTACTGTGATAAGTATAACCATGGTGTAACCACTAAGACTTAATTTTCATATTTGTTGTACTATTTATAATCATGTATGCACTCTTTAACTCTATATTTTGCTTTTTCTATTCATTATGTTAGGAAAGGTCATTTTTATATTCATGATTTGCTCATTCTATAAGTTAAATTGTATCTAACTCTCTCTATTGAATTAGTAATGGCTGATAACACATCACTAAGCGTGAGAGATAATCATAAAGGCAAGGGAGTAGTTCCATTTCAACGTTCACCACCTCAACCTTCTCAGTCTATACATCAAGGAAATAGTGGGTATTTTCCGTTTCAGCAGTCATTCTTTGGACAACCATCTCATGTATTTCCCAACATGTCATTCCATGATGGCAATTACTTCCCGATGCACCACCAACCGGGGTCATTTACAAACATGCTAAGTTCTCCTAATTTGCCTCCACAATTTCATAGCTCTAATATTAGTGTAATGTAAGTTTCTCCCACTAGTGGTTATGACTCAACTCCCGAGTTAGGTTCTAAACGGGTGGTCATAGAAATAGGGGAAGCAACCTCACAAAACCCGAAGAAGAAGAGGAAAAACACAATAAAGAAAAATGATAGTGAGGCCGGCGGTTCACGAGTGAGCAAACATTTATTTTGGAATTCCCATTATGACGATGAGCTCATTTCATTACTTGTCGACTTGGTAAGAAAGTGTTAACCCGACAAAACCTTTAAGAGAACCGCTTCTCGTATGGCCGCCAAACATATAAACAATAAGTTTAACACTATATTTAAGTGGGGGAACGTTATGAATCACATCAACACTTTACGTACAAGGTTCTGTGCTATGAAAACTTGTCGTAATCCTAGTGGTGCCGGATGGGATGATAGCATCAAGACTGTCATCATGGATCCTAAATCTTTGGATATGTGGATTGAGGTAAATAAACCTATTGTTGCATTTTCATTGTCTACTTTTCTCATCCTCTCATTTACAAACAATTAATTCACATATACTTTTCAAGACAAGGGCTTTAGAAAATCTAACCTTAAGCAGTATGTTAATAGACCCTTGGAGCATTATGATGATCTTGCACTCATCATCGGGGATCAAGCTAGAGAGGACTTTGCACACGGCATTAACAAAAAGTTTAGTCGTAGTGAGTCCATCAACCTTGAAGATGATTGTGACTCATCTTTGCCTACCTCTCAATCCCCTCAAGTGCACGCTTTAGATGATGAGGACACTCCTCTGCCTAAGGAAACACCTACCTCATCAACCTCAAAGGAAAAATCATGCGCTTCCAAAGGAAAGACTCGTAGGACTAATTTAGATAATGAGCTCATGCAAAACTTGGTGGATAAGCTAGATGTATTTAGCACAAATATGAAGTGTGCTAATATGCATTGGATTGAGAAGTTATCCACGGTCCTATATACTCATTCACAAGACTTTAGCATTGATAAGTTAGATGCATATTACCGTTATCTCTTTTTGAGCGAGAATGAATCAATACTTTTTATGGGAATATCTTTGATTAGTCAAAGAGAGATGATTAATGCCTTTGTCAATAATGAGGGTTGAAAAACAATATGAATATGAGCTCATGTGGTATTTTGTTGTTCTCACTTCTAACATACTTGTTAAATCCACTTACTTTTGGTGGAAGACAAGTCTCGCATTTAGGAAAGTTTCATTTGATTTTGTACTATATATTGATGTCATTTTATGTGCATGTGGAACATTATGATGATGGAACATATTATTGTAATAGGTAGTAATTATTTGTATGACTTTGATTTTAGTTGTGCTTCAACCGTAAATCTATGGTTTCATGTGCATATTTACCAACCTTATGTGATGATTGTAGAATACTAATTTTACATTGAACTTGTGTTTCCAGGAACTTTATAAGTCACCATATACATGACAACTAAAAAAAACTGTATGTAAGCAAGCTACAATGTACCTACATTGTATTGGATGGCTACTGCTGGGGGTTATTAATGAAAATATTGTTATGTGATGAGTTTTAGTTGGTGAAATTTTTACTTTTAGGCTACGATGATTGTCAAATATTTTGAGATCAACAACATGCAATGTTTATTGATATTGCATTGGATGACTAACAATGATGATATTGACTAAGTTCTGAGCTCTCAGCCATAGAATTCATAAACACGTGGCTGATATATTTTTTGTGATATCAACAAATATTTTCGCATGATTTTTAGTCATGAAGTTCATTCAAATTAAAACATGCATAAAATAGCATAGCAGTACATGATAATAGCAAAGTAGTACATGTCATTACTTTCATTTTAGCGATTTTAAATAGATTTCTAGTCCACGATACTCTCTAATATAATCCTTACTTAGATTGCCAACAATTTCATTGTAATCAACATCATGCACATGTGTTAGGGGTTGAATTTTGTTTCAGTACATGTTGGGTATATCTTTACAGTAAGAACACTTTCATTTTTCGTTTCCGTTTATAACTTTTAAAGCATTATCTCTTAGCATAATTTTTGTTACTTCCATGATATTCCATATCTCATCTTGCTCTCAATCTGCATCCATATAGATAATCCATTCTTCAAAGGTTTGTTTAGGTTTACTAATCCTTCCACGCTGATAAAAAAACATAGTAAATTAACATTTTAAAATAAACAACTCTATTTTAATCATAAAAAATTGTAAATATTTTTACCTTTGATGATGGTGCAGATGAAGATTCACAAATATCTTTACTTTTCTTACTCATATTTTTCCTGGGTAACATTTTGTATGCAAACATTGCGTTTTATAGATGTATATGGAGTGGTACATTTACTTGGTCGTTGGATGTTGAATCTGACAATATTAATTTGGATTAGTAAATTTTCTACTGGTTTTGCCCATGGTTTTGTAGCGCACATGGTTTTGAAACCTAACTGGTTTTATTTCTTGTAGTATAGTCCTTAATTATCTACATGTATAGTATTTCTAGGTTTGATGTAATTTTCCATGTCATATAAATATTTATGACTAATCAGATTGACTATAGGTTTTTATAGGTCTCATAAGAAATATTTGCTAATTCAGGTGTGTGTTTCATAAATTTATGAAGAATCATGTTATTATAGGTTTTGTGTTATTTTTTTCCTGTCAAATAGGTATTTTTCATGTCAAATCAGGCACATAGTTCATAACATTTAAAATAATCATGTTATTACATATTTCGTTTGATTTTTTTATGTCAATTAGATATTTATGATGAATTCAACTATTTACCGGTTTTTCATGTTAGGGGGTGTTTAATTCGTTAAATTGGGTCAAGGAGATCTATTTCAACTCTAATAGCCCCTCCACGTGGGCCAAAACCAGTTTTTACGTTTCTTTTCTCAGCTTTGGTTCGCAAGGAAATGGGCTAGGTAAAACCCTCCCACATCAGCAAAATTTCTTTCATCCATTTCCGCTCAAAACGAGAGGAAATCGCTGGAAACCCTATCCGCCTCTGACAATTTCTCTCTCGTTTTCTCTCATTGGTTTTTTGGGAAGAAAGAGAAGGCTAGGGTTACCCCCCTCCATTCTCTCCTCGCCAAAAATTTCTCGCGGCCTTTTTCGTCAGCTTCTTCGTAACAGGTTTCTTGTTCGCCGTCTTTGGCTTTCGCCTTATTCGCCGGCTTCT
The DNA here is from genome assembly GCA_022839385.1 of Asparagus kiusianus. Classification (NCBI taxonomy): domain Eukaryota; kingdom Viridiplantae; phylum Streptophyta; class Magnoliopsida; order Asparagales; family Asparagaceae; genus Asparagus; species Asparagus kiusianus. The sequence goes on from BQKN01067422.1 coordinate 238,655, forward strand.
TCATCGCGATTAATTGCTCGTGAGTTCCTAAACTCTTGAACTTTTCTTTAAATTTATGATTTTTTGGTTATGGTGATGATGAATTCTATTAGATTAGAGGAGGAAGAAGGGGTTATTATGATCATTTGCAGGATGAATTGGTTTTCACCCGAAATTCCTGAATTGGTTTGATTGAGGAGATAACCTATTTTTTTGGTTTGATGTTGAGATCTGAAATTCTAGTAATTTGTTCACACATCATATGAATGTCCACACATCTTCAATTTGCAATTTGTTTGATTTCTGAGTTACATTAAAATTGCCACAATACACATGTACAAGCACACTTGCTACATAAAGAAGGTTCCATGTCATATTGTAATACATAAGCATCAATCTATTGTTTCTGGGCCAATCGAGATAAAAAATCTCATGCTACACAAGAAGGTTCTGAATCATGTACTAGTATGTGTCATTGAAAATATATCAGTTTGCAATCTTGTTGGTTTGTCATTATTTTTTGTAAATTGCAATTCATTCAGGTTTTGTTAGAACTCTATTTAGTTTCTAACTAGATAATATTTTTCAGCCCTTGAGGGTTCCAGCATATGCCAACATGCTATTTATAGATAGCCAGGTTGCAAGATTATTATTCCACATCTGAAAAATTAAGCAAAAAGTACAATATATGTACCAATATAACTGATGTTAATTTGGACCGATGAAACAATATATTACGTGGTCATGCACTACTTGCATATATGCATACATTACGTGGTCATGCACTCAATGAAACAATACAAGGCCTGAAAGGTTGCACTACATTTCTTTTTGAATTTTATTTAATAGTTGGCTACGTGGTATCCCATGAGACCACATAGTTGATTTGCATGTAACTTTTACCTCTTATGCCTCAACTTTTGCCTCTTAAAAATTTCTTCTCTACGGTCCAATGCTTGCTATGTGGATAAAAGTTTTGATTATTGACATTGCATATGGATGATTGCTAGGGATATTAATTTTATGTATTTGATGTTTGTATCGTAGAAGGATGGTGATGGGGATTATATCAATGAACAAAGTGTTTTTAATATGGTTCAAGGTGCTGCACTATCTATTTTTGTTATAATATTTACATTCATAAGGAGAATGCAAGTTAGATGTAAATCAATTTGTAGTGGTCCAAGTGAGGAAAAAAGAAAACAAGAGAGGGCTATAATTGAACACATAGAGCGTACTTATAATGGTTTTAGTGACATTTGTGTAAACTACATTAGAATGCGGAGTGATGCTTTTGTTAAACTAGCAAGTATAATGAGGAACAATAGGCTTCTAAAAGACTCAAGGAATGTAACAGTGGAAGAATAGCTTATCATGACACTGAACATTTTGGGTCATAAATCTAAAAATCACATTGTGAGATCTCATTTCATAAGATTGGGGGAGACCGTCAGTAGATATTTCAACAAGGTTTTACAAGCAGTTATTTGCCTGCATGGATGCTACATGAGACAAGCCCCCAATGACACTCCCCAAGTGATCGTTAACAACTAGCTATACTATCCTTATGTCAAGGTATATCTACACTTTAACCCCAGTTATATGTATAATCAATGAAAATAAATGATAACTTAGTAACGTGAGACACATATTATAGGATTGCATTAATATGATAGATGTGACTCATGTTGATGCAATGCTTTCGATTAATCTTGTTTATGATTTAGAGGCCGCAAAGGTGTTATACAGAACGTGCTTACAGCTTGCACCCCAAACAAACTGTTCACATTGAAATTACCCTAGAAGGGGACGAGGGTGAATATGGTAATCAAACAATAATGTAAAACTAATAAAATTTTAAAGCAATTTAAGACACAAATATATTAATAAGGCAATAATTAAAAGAGAGAATGAGAGATAGTTAGCCAATTGAGACGACGATGTGTTCACGAGGTTCGGTCCTCTGAACCTACGTCCCCGACTATCTCTTCTGATGATAATCCACTACACAACCCGGTTTGGAAGCTAAAACTTCTTCACAATGATCTTCCCGAGATCAAACTCTCCACATAATGATCTCCTCGAGATCAAGCTCTCCACACAATGTCACACAATATAATATAAAGAAAAATTGTCTCTCTTACAACAATCCTATGGCAAAGATGAAGAGATGAACAATTGAAGCTCTGGGGTTTGTGGGATGTGAAAGTGAAAACCAAAAATTGAAGAACTTGAGAATTTGAGAATAAGTTGAAAATTTAAGCTTAGAAGTCTCAAAAACAAAACTCAAGTTTTTCTCTTAGATTTCATAGTTGCCTAATAAATGAAACATGATGACTATTTATAGTTTCTCAACAAATCAGTCCAAATACAAAGAAAATCCAAAATTCAAAACAAATCCCTTAAAATCAGGATTCTGGAATCTAGCCGTTACTGTTGGCGGCTACGATCAGTCGACTGATTGAAGATATCAGTCGATCGATGAGTCGACCATTGACAAAAACTGAAAAACCAAAATACACTGTCGATCAACCAATGGATTGTATCGGTCGACTGACCTTACGCTGTCGGTCGATCGATAAATTGTATCGGTCGACTGACCAGGAGGCCATCTGCAGAATGATGTAAACCTGCTCTTGGTCGGTCGACTGATCTAAAAAATAGTCTACCAAAAAATTGATATATCTGATATTTAAATTTTCCAGAAATGTTGATTTTCTAATTTAGAATTAAAATAGTAAATCAACTTCAAAAATAGTTGTTATGATGTTCCCACTCGCCGAAGAACAATTCATAGGAGGACGGACGGACACATCCCTGAAAGCTCGGTCCTGACCAACTTGGCGGCCCAAACTCAGTGGAGGTCCGAATTTTGCCAACTCGTCGAACCATTATTTGTCGACTTGAATGGTGGGACTAGTTGTCCCTCTCGACAAAGGCGACTCACCTAGAGTCTACCCGAACACTTACTCAACGCCCTCCAAGGATGACTCGAAGGACGGTAATCCTCGACCAAACTGAAAGATAATAAACCGCCTTAGGCCCCCTTCCTCTGACTATATGTTAGCACCACGGCCCGCCTTAGACGGGTCCCCTCATAACCTTGGTCTCGATGGTTGCCATGACTTGTCATGTCATGTGCGCTCTACCACTTCATCAATCACTTCCTGGATAATGCGGAGACGCTATCTCTCATACCGAAGTGACTTCTCGCCTACTCGCCAATCGACACCTGAAATTAGAGGCTGACTTAGTTGCTAGCACTGCCCTCTGCCGCACCATCAGTCACTTCCCGGATAATGCAGAGACATTATCTCCCGTACCAAAGTGACTTCTCCTCCAGTCGCCAGCTGACATCTGTAAAGTGGAGGCTAACTTAATTACTGGCCCACACTTCACTATTGCCTTCCTGTGCTCGACAGAAGTGACCAAACTCTCCCTCATACACCAAGCATAAATACAGGTACTACTCTTACGTAAAAAAGGGGGATCGATCTAAAAGAATCTATGGTAGATAAGAACACTTAGTTCTTCCTCTCTCTCTCTCTCTAATACATACAATGTACACAAGAACTCTACCAGTTCTTGACTTTCCCCTTCCCCACTCAAGCTCACCAATTGACTTGATCGTCAGAGGAACCATGGGGGAACCGGTCCCCATCCTCTCATGAGTTTTTACTTGTACATGTTCCTCAAACCCCATTCAAGAATCAGACATAGAGCTAGAGAAGGAGGCGACCTCATTTCATCAATTTCCTCTACCTCATTTTGGTGAGGACCTGAGCAGAACCGATCCTATCCTCTTTTGGATATGAACTGACTGTGTCATCTTAGTCATCAATAATAGTAAAACTTGAAAAAATATTTATATATATGAAAATAAATATGCTAGAGAAATAATTTCTAAAATAATACTTTGTATTTGTGAAAACTCATTATTTTGTAAAAATTGTCAAAAATACGAATTTTGAAATGTGTGTGTGCAATCCCCTAATGCTTCAAAAGTTATCAACTTCTTTCTTCCCTACATTATGATCTAGAGAGAAGTAAAGAAATACAAATATCACTTACAATAGTATACAAAGCTTGAGTGTCGATATTTGCTAAATTTTGTTGATGAAGCTCTTCTTGAATATATGCATGAAAGCTCTTCTTTATTTGATATTCGCGTGAGTCGATCTTTGAGCTATTTAAAGCTTCTTCATCAACTTGCCACCACCTCTACGGATATCATCGTTACGGTGCAAATCCATCCATCCTCCCATAAATAGCACTATATTGCTTGATGAATACATACCGCGTAGGATCACTTGACAACCAATCAATACCAATAAAGGGGTTTGTAAATCATATTAAAACACGAGACCCAACAATCTTTTCCTTTTTGATGATGACAAATCACCATTAGAAAGAGCATAAGAATAATGAAATAAAAATATTACTTATAGATAAATACTCCCCCTATCTATAAGACTCTCTCCCTATCTATGTGCACAAAGGATAGGAGATTTTCTCCCCCTTTGTCAACATCAAAATAGAGTATACAAGAAAATATCAAGAAAACTAATTCAATCCAAAAACTCAAGCATGCAAAATCATGAAAACAAAATAATTTAATATAAAACATGAATAATCAAAGGATGCACATGCCTAATTCACCCTTTATGCGATAAAAATCTTCTTCGCAAAGGGGCTTAGTAAAGATGTTCGCTAAGTGTGATTTTGTATCAATATAAACAAGGGATACATCTTTCCTTTCTATACGATCATGTAAAAAATGATGACATACATCTTTATGTTTGGTCCTAGAATGAAGAACTGATTTTTTAAAAATATTTATGGTACTAGTATTATCAAAATTTTCATATCATGAAAATATAAATCAAAATCAACCAAATTTTGTTCCATCCATAATAATTGAGCACAGCATAAACCAGCGACAATGTATTCTGCTTCCGTAGTATATAAGACTACACAATTTTGCTTCTTGGATGACCAAGAAACTAAAGAGTTACCTAAGAATTGACACGTTCCACTAGTACTCTTGCGGTCTATCTTGCATCCGACAAAGTCGTCATCACAATAACCATAAAGATCAAAAGTAGTGTGCTTCGGATAAAATAAACCAAGTTCAATAGTACCATTTATATACGTAATAATACGTTTAACCACAATTAAATGAGATTTTCTAGGTGAAGTTTGAAACCTTGCACGTGCACAAACACTAAACATTATATCCGGTCTACTAGTGGTGAGATACAGTAAACTATCCATCATACCTCTATATAGCTTTTGGTCTACTTTCTCATCTCTTTCATCCATGTCTAACTTGATGGAAGTACTCATTGGAGTTGGTGTGTGCTTGGAGTTTGACATTTTAAATTTCTTCACTTACTCTCTTGCATACTTGCTTTGTGAGACAAAAATTCCATCATCACCTTGTTTGACTTGGAAACCAAGAAAAAATGTGACCTCTCCCATCATACTCATTTCAAATTGCCCTTGCATAATTATTGAAAATTCATTGCACACAAATTCATTAGTAGATCAAAAAATAATATCATCGACATATATTTGAACTAGGATGAAATCACTTTTACTTTTTCTAACAAACAAAGTATTATCAATTTTTCTTTTTGAAAACCCATTTTTAATAAGAAAACTAGAGAGGCGAGCATACCAAGCTCTTGGAGCATATAAAGCTTTTTGTACCCGGTAGACATGATTTGAAAACAAAAGATCAATAAATCTGGTGGTTGCTCAACATAAACCTCTTCATCTATAAAACCATTTAGAAATGCACATTTGACATCTATTTAAAATAATATGAAGTTTTTAAAACTAGAATAAGCTAAAAACATACGAATTGACTCCATTCTTGCAACCTGTGTAAAAGTTTCATCATAATCAATACCCTCCTCTTGATTGTATCATTGGGCAACCAATCTAGCTTTATTCCTAGTCACTATGCGAAATTCATCAAGTTTATTTTGAAAAAACCTATTTTGTTCAAATAACATGAAAGTCTTTTGGTTTAGGAACAAATTTCCAAATATTATTTCTTTAAAAGTTGTTTAATTCATCATGCATGACTAAAATCCAAAATTCACCATTTAAGGCATCATCAACACGTTTTGATTCTATTTGAGATAGAAAAGCAATGTTACCACATTCGCTCATTGCTTTTGAGCGAGTCATGATGCCTTTTGAGGGGCTTCCAATGATTTGCTCCTTAGGATGATCCAGTGCAAACTTTCAAGTTTTGGGAAGTTCTTGATTATTTTCAAGCTCTTCTTCTAAAGGCTTTGGAACAACCGTTGAAGGGGTGTTATTATTTTACAATTGTTCCAATCCTCCTTCAATGTCATCATCCTTCCTAATGGGCACAAAATCTTGCAAACCGATATTAGTCTCATCAAAAATAATATTTATAGACTCTTCAACAACGAGTGTTCGTTTATTGAAAACTCTATAAGCCTTACTCCTTCATGCATACCCTAAAAATATACCAACATCTATTTTAGAATCAAATTTATCATGATGATTTTTAGTGATCAAAATAAAATATTTATAACCAAAAATCTGAAAATAGCTTATGTTGGGAGTCTTACAAAAATAAAGCTCATAAGTTTTTTTTTTAAAACAGGCCTAATCAAAACACAATTTCAAGCATGACAAGCCGTGTTAACAGCTTCCGCCTAAAAGTACTTTGGTAAATCAAAGGCATTTATCATAGTACGTGTCATCTCTTGTATGTCGTGATTTTTCCGTTCAACAACACTATTTTTTTTATGGTATTCTTAGTACGGAAAATGTATGAGTAATATCATTTTGGTCACAAAAATTACTAAAACACTTATTTTGAAATTCACCACCATGATCACTATGAATTTTGATAATTTTAATTTTTTTATTTTCATCCTTTTTTCAAAATGAGAAAACTCATCTAAACAATCATCATTATTAGCAAGAAATATGACTCATGTAAAGCGAGAAAAATCATCAATCAACACAAACACATAATGGTTTCCTCCTAGTGAGTCAACACACATAGGACCAAATACATCAAGATGAAGTAATTGCAAAGGTTTAGTGGTGGATACCTCATTAATGGACTTGAAGAAACTTTTAATTTTTTTACCTTTGGCACATTCTTCACATTGTGAGTCTTTAACAAAGTTCAAGCTTGGTAATCCTCTTACCAAGTTTTTCTTTGATAGCTTGGAGATTAGTTTCATGTTTGCATGCCTAAGCCTTTTATTCTAAATCCAAGGATCACTATCCACCACGGCAAGACATTTTACTTTTTGATCTATAAGCTCATTCATCTCAAAAATTTATACGTTAAATTTTCTAAGGGTAACAAAAATAGTTTTATCTTTGAGGCTAACAATGCATTTATATGGTTTAAAAATAATATCATAGCCTTTATCATTTAGTTGCCTAATACTAAGAAGATTATGATTTAGTCCTTTAACAAAGTAAACATCTTCAATGATTGGAGAAGGTTTATTATCAATATTATCAATATCAATAATTTTACCTTTCTCACCACGGCCAAAAGAGACATTTCCTCCTTCCATCCTTGATATGGTTGTAAAATGATCTTTATTGCCTATCATATGATGAGAGCAACCACTATCAAGGTACCACACTTCTTTACATCTTGTGCGAGACGTTCCCTACAAGTAAAGAAGTAGTAAAAACTTTAGGTACCCAAATCTTGGGTCCTTGAACGTTAGTATTTTTAGTACCCTTGGATATCCATATTAACCCATAAGCATGAATATCTCTTTTAATTCAACAATGTGCGGAGATGTGACCATGTCTCATGCAATATGTACAAATAATTTTTTTCTTGTAAGTGGGTGCATGAGATTGATAAAACCATTTTTTACCAAAGTGAGAGTGAGAGTGGCTAGAAGAAGCATGACTTGATTTCAACAAGGCAATTTCATTGTTTAATCTCTCAATTTTAGATCTTAATTGTTTGTTTTTGAAATCAAGATCTCCAATTATTTTATCTTTTAAAGTAATAGCATCATTCAAGGAAGGTTGTAATAATTCAAACTTTGAATCACATGAGTTGAACAATTTTTTGAAAGAAGAATGTTCTTTAGCAAACGTTTTAAAGTCAAATTTTAACTCAACAAGTACGGTTTCTTATTCACATTGCATGATGAAAGTCTTGATCGGAATCGGACAATACCTCATCATCATGAGCCATGAAGCACACATTTTGATCTTGAAGGGCACACTTAGCGGTTTCTTCATCACTATTTGAATCACTAGGTTTGGATTCTTCCCATCCCGCATACATAGCCCACTTCTGTTAGACCCTAGAGGGGGGGGGGGGTGATTAGGGTCTTATGCTAATCTAATCCGATTTAATGCTAATTAAAATTAATTAACAAGTTATCTTAGCAAGTATGAAATATAACAAGATATATAAGCTAGGATAAGCAATATGAACTAAGGGATATATCCTAACAATGATATATGCTATATGATATATGCAAGGATATAAAACTAGCACAAGATAATATATCCTAACAAAGAGATATACAATAAGATATGTGCAAGGATACGCAAACTAACACAAGGGTAAATAATCTAAACAAGATAGTGGGAAAAACAACAATGAGCAATTGACAAAGGCAATATGAATAATAAGCACGAATGTAAAAGTACGCCAATGCAATCCCAAACAAACGATATGATCACGGAGTTTGGTCTAACCACTTGACCAACGTCTCCGCTCCTCACCTCGAGGAGATCTCTACTATCACAACCGGATTTTCTACGTTCACCCGAATAACGTATACACCTCACACTCGGTTTTCTAGCTAACCGAAAACTTTACAATCAACACTCTTGCAATCACACTCTACACACTAAGTGTTGGTCCTAGCCCGTGTCCTCCTCCTCA
>BQKN01067422.1:257562-281175 GCA_022839385.1 Asparagus kiusianus
ATTGGTTTCTTTGTATATATATATATATATATATATATATATATACAAAGAAACCAATAAATGTGTGTGTATAGATATTGAGCTTAAGGTACTTAACACACATGATATAAATCCTAAACTATATTTACCCAAGCAATCTTGATCTTCATTGAGCTCAACTTGGTACACGTTACGGATGAAGCTAAACTTGGATCTTGAACTTGAATTGTACGATGCTTCACTCCATAATTCCGCTAACCTCCTCTTGATATGATCGTGTAGGTTTAATCCATCCAACCTCCAACAACGTTGTTTGTCTATAATAAATAAGAAAACACAAATACTAGACAAATAACATTAGAAGTAAATTGTTTATTAAACATCATCAAAACAAGAAGGCCAACAACTTCTTCTTGTAATTCATGTATTTTTCTTTCAACTTGGGGCAATCTCTTGCCATATGTCCCGGTTCACCACATTCGAAGTATTTTCCTACACGAGAAGAAAATTTGTTAGAATGATTATTTTTGAAGTTTTTATTCATCTTTACCAATCTTGATATTCTCTTGGAGAGGTGTGCCACTTCTTTCAAAAGATCAAGTTCACTATCGGAGGAGGAAGAATCATTCTCAATTGCTCCTTTGAGCACAATTGATTTCATCTTTGGAGAATGATCTTCATTTTCTTGTAGGGGTTCTTCTTCCTTCTCCTTGATCTTCTTCTCATGAACTTTGAGTTTGCCAATAAGGCCATCAAGGGTGAGTTTGGTGAGATCATTTGCCTCCTCTATTACTGTTACTTTAGGCTCCCATGCCGGTGTAAGAGAACAAAGGATATTGTAGTTCTTTTCTTGGTTTTCTAGCACCTTTTCAAGACCATGTAATTGATTCACAATGTTAGTAAAACGACAAAACATTGCATCAATAGACTCATTTGGAAGCATTTTAAATAGTTCATATTCATGCATGAGACTACTAATTTTAGATTCTTTGACTTGGGGAGTTCCCTCATGAGTTACACATAGTTTCTCCCAAATTTCATGTGCGGTTGCACATGTGGAGACTCTATTAAACTCATTAGGAGTAAGTCCACAAATCAAAGCATTCATAGCCTTGACATTGAGTGTAGCTAAGTGCTTTTCTTCATCAGTCATGTTACGACTAGATTTTTCAACATATTATTTTTCAACGATGTCTAGGATGTCAATGTCAATGCATCCCAAATAAATACGCATCCTAGCTTTCCAATATGCAAAATTATTGCTGGTAAACAAAAGAGGTCTAGAAGTTGATTGATCTTCAAGAGCATGCACATTCATGTTTGATTTCATATGAGATCTTTACTCTAAGGTGATTAGACCAAAGCAAATATAGAGACCAAGCTCTGATACCAAATGAAATTACTCTAAATGGGTGGTGAATAGGATAATTAAACAATAATGTGCAACTAATGAAAATTTAATGCAATTTACGACACAAATATATTAATAAGGCAATAATTAAAAGAGAGAGTGAGAGATAGCTAGCCAATTGAGAAACCGATGTGCTCACGAGGTTTGGTCCTCTCGATCTATGTCCCCGACCACTTCTCCTGATGGTAATCCACTATACAACCCGGTTTGAAAGCTGAAACTTCTTCACAATGATCTCCCCGAGATCGAACTGTCCACGCAACGATCTCCTCGAGATCAAGCTCTCCACACAACACCACACCATACAAGATGAAGACAAATTTTCTCGCTTACAACAATCCTATAGCAAGGATGAAGAGATGAATAGTTGAAGCTCAGGGGTTTGTGGGATGTGAAAGTGAAAACCGAAAATTGAAGAACTTGAGAACTTAAGAATAAGTTAAAAATTTAAGCTTAGAAGTCTCAAAAACAAAACTCAAGTTTTTCTCTTAGATTTCTTAGTTGACTAATAAATGAAACCTGAGGACTATTTATAGTCTCTCAATGATCAGCCCCAATCCAAAGAAAATCCAAAATTCAAAACAAATCCCTTAAAAGCAGGAATCTAGAAACTAGCTGTTACTGTTGGCGGCTATGATCAGTTGACTGGTTGAAGATATTAGTCGACCGATGAGTCAGCCGTTGGCAGAAACTAGAAAACCAAAGTACACTGTTCGTCGACCGATGGATATTGATCGACTGACTAAGAGACTATATGTAGAATGCTGTAAACCTGCTTCTGGTCGGTCGACTAATCTGAAAAAATAGTCGACCGAAAAACTGATATCTGATATTTGAATTTTCTAGAATTGTTAAAATTTTAAATTAGATTTAAAATATTAAATCAACTCCAAAAATAGTAAATCTTGGAAATATATATATATATATATATATGCTAGAGAAAGAATTTCTAAAATAGCACTTCGTATTTGTGAAAACTAATTATTTTGTAAATATCATCCAAAATATGAATTTTGAAATGTATGTGTACAATCCCCTAATGCTTCAAAAGTTATCAACTTTATTTCTTGCCTATTATGATCTACAGAGAAGTAAAGAAATACAAAATCACTTACAATAGTATACAAAGCCTGAGTGTCGATATTTGCGAAATTTTGTTCATGAAGCTCTTTTTGAATATATGCATGAAAACACTTCTTTATTTGATATTCGCGTGAATCGATCTTTGAGCTATTTAGGGCTTATTCATCAACTTGCCTTCACCTCCACGGATATCATCATTACGATGCAAAAAAATTATCCATCCTCCTATAAATGTCACTATATTGCTTGATGAATACATCCTGCATAGGATCACTTGACAAGCAATCAGTACCAATAATGTGGTTTGTAAATTATCATCAAAACACGAGACCCAACACACATATGTTTTATCAGGTTAGGAGGGATCTACAAATGATTATAGGATTCTCCAGGATGCATTATCTAGACCACAACCACATGGATTGAAAGTCTATGATGGTAATTATATAAATATTTAACTTAAACATTTTAAATTTAATATGCAAACTTGACTTCCTTAACAATTTTCTTAAAATATTTGTAGGCAAATATTTTCTGTGTGATGCTGGGTACCCCACCATGCTAGGTTTCATATCTCCATACCGTGGTGTTCAATATCATTTGAAAGAACATTCGGGTAAAACACCTAAGAATAGAAGGGAATTATTCAATCTAATACATTCTTCTTTGAGGTTTAAGATTGAATCTACATTTGGCACATTGAAGAATTGTTTCAAGATTTTGTGTGCTAAGCTGCATTACCCATTTCCTACACAAGTAGATATCATATTGGCATGCACGATACTTCATAATTTCATTACAACTATTGATCCAAGCGATGAACTACACAGTGAGTCCGAAATTGATGAAGATATTGATGGTGAGGTGACAAATGAGAAGACAAACTTAGTTGATTTTACTCAGAGTCAAACACAAAGAGAGTAAACTGAATCAAGAAATGAGTGGAAGACTCTTAGGGATGACATTGCTTGGGCGATGTGGGTTGATTACTGTGATAAGTATAATCATGGTGTAAACAGCGAGACTTAATTTTCATATTTGTTATACTATTTATGCTCATGTATGTACTCCTTAACTCTATGTTTTGCTTTGTCCACTTATTAGGTTTTGCTTTTCATTCATGTATTCATGTGGTACTTGTTCCAGTTATTATATTTTGATTTTTATTCATATATTCATGTTTTACTTCTTCCAGTTATTTTTTTGTAATATCTTTCATGTACTCAAGTTTTGCTTATTTTACAAATGATATAATATCTAATTCTCACTATTTAATTAGTAGTGGATGATGATACATCATTAAGTAGGAGAGATAATCATAAAGGTAAGGGTGTAACGCCATCTCAACCTCCACCACCTCAACCCCATCAGCCCATGTATCAAGGCGATAGTGGGTATTTTCCATTTTAGCAGTCATTTTTTGGACAACCACCTTATGCATTTCCCAACATGCCATTCCATGATGGCAGTTACTACCTGATGCACCCTCATTTGTGTCATATACAAACATGCTAAGTTCTCCTACTTTACCTCCATAATTCCATAGTCCTAATATTAGTGGGTTGCAACTTTCGCCCACTAGTGGTTATAGCTCAACTCCCAAATTAGGTTCCAAACGGGTGCTCATAAAAGAAGGGGAAGGAACATCATCAAATCCAAAGAAGAAGAGGAAAACACCTCAACAAAGAAGAAAAATAATGAGACCGACGGTTCTCAAGGTAACAAACATATATTTTAGGATTCCCATTACGATGATGAGCTCATTCCATTTTTTGCCGACTTGGTAAGAAATAGTTACAAACCCTACAAAAGCTTTAAGAGAACCGCTTTTCATATGGCTTCCCAACATATTAATGAGAAGTTTAACACAATATTTAAGTGGGAAAATGTCATGAAGCGCATCAAAACTTTACGTACAAGATTTCGTGATATGGAAACTTGTCGTAATCTTAGTGGTGTCGGTTAGGATGATAGCACCAAGACTGTCATCATGGATCGTGACTGTTTGGATAGGTGGATTAAGGTAAGTAAACTATTTTTGCATTTTCATTGACTAATTATCTTATTTTCTTGTTTTCATTGAATTAATTCAATTATACTTTTCAGGACAAGAGCTTTAAGAATGCTAAGCAGCTTTAAAAATGCTAAGCTTAGACAATACGTTAATAAACCCTTGAGACATTATGATGATCTTGCCCTTATCATCGGGGATGATAAAGCTAGATAGTGATGCTTGTAAAAAGTTTAGTCGTAACGAGTCCATAAATCTTGGAGATGATGCTGATTCACCTTTTCCTGCCTCACAATCCCCTCAAGTACACGTTTTAGATGACGAGGACACTCCTCCGCCTAAGGAAGCACCCGCCACATCAAGTTCTAAGGCAAAGACATGTGTTGCTAAGGGAAAGACTCGTAGAAACAACCTAGATAAGGAGCTCATGCTAAAAATGGTGGATAAGATAGATGTATTTAGCGCGAGCATGAAGTGTGTAAATATGCATTGGACCGAGAAGTTATCCACGGTCCTATATGCTCATTTACAGGACTTTAGTGTTGAAAAGCTAGATACATACAACCGTCACCTCTTATTGAATGAGCATGAAGCAAGACTATTCATGAGCATATCTCCGGTTGGTCAAAAAGAGGTCATTGATGACTTTCTCAACAAAGAGGGTTGAAGATGACTATTCGTGTATGTGGTATTTTTGTGAAAGACTATGTAGTAAGTATTATAACTTAGGGAACTACGTGGTATTTTTGTGAAAGACTATTACTGTTTAACTTAGAGAACTACTCTTAGGAATGTTATTTTTTGTGTTTGTGGAACATTATAATGATGGAACATATTATTGTAATATGTAGTAGTATTTATATGCCTCCATATTGTAATGTTGACCTTTCATGAAGTGAATGTTGTAGAATACTAACTTTTACATTGAAATTGTGACTGCTAGAAAGTTATAAGTCACCATACAAACATGACAACTGATAAAATTTTCTGAGATGCAAGCAACCTACAATATACACGCGTTGTATTGGATGGCTATTGTTGTGGGTTATTTAGGTATTCGGTTGTCATGTCACGAGATTACTTTGGTGACTTTTTTTTATTTTTTGGCTATGATGATTGTCAAAATTTCTGAGATTAGCAACCTGCAATATCTATTGATATTGCACTGGATGGCTAACAAGGATGATATTGATCAAGTTCTGAGTCCTAAGCCGTAATTTGCATATGCTCACGCTTGAATTATACATTTACTTTATACATTTACCTGAACACAAACATTTCCTTGACGCAACATTACTTTCCTTCTTGTTATATTTTGGTGAGACTGTTTTGGTGTGACTGTTTATGCTAACAGTTACGTATGCTCAGGATTGTTCAGGCTTTGGTGAGACTTTTTTTGGGTTACATGTATTCATGTTGTTGTTTCCTGATTCATTTTCCTTCAACTGTTTGTGGAGTCCTGGTTGTGAATAATATGCTACTATGTGGGTATTTGCTACCATAGTCAGTAGCATTTGATACTATTTGTGTTCAGGCTTGTGATCAGATGCTGTTTGTGTTCAGTTTTGTGTTAAGGGGTTGTTGGTGTTTAGTTTCGTGTGCAGGCTTCGTTGGTGTTCAATTTTGTGATCAAGTTTTGTGTACATGTTTTGTGTTCAGGTTTGTGATCGGGTGTTGTTTGTGTTCAGGTGTTGTTTTGTTTTCAGGTTCAGGTTTGTTTATGCGTGGTATTTTGTGTTCAGGCTTTGTTGGTGTTCAGTTTCGTGTTTAGGTTTTGTGTACATGTTTGTGTTCAGATTTTTAGACCTTTTTACTTTTGGGTTATGATAATTGTCAAAATTTCTGAGATTAACAACCTGTAATATCAATTGATATTGCACTGGATGGCTAACAATGATGATATTGACCAAGTTCTAAGCCCTCAGCCACAATTCAACTACGTTTATATTGTCAAAATTTATGACTAATCAGATTGTTTATATGTTTTTTATAGGTTTCATAAGAACTTTTTGCTAACAGGTACGCATTTCATAAAATTATGAATAATCAAAGAATTACTGGCCTCATTTGTTTTTTCTTGGAAAATAGGTTTCGTGTGATTTTTTTCATATCAAACAAGTTTATTTTGTTAAGATTACTTCCCATAACGATCACAAATAAATTTGTCTTTAGTGGGGGTAATCTTACCATGGTGAGTATATACACTTTTCCCTACACACTTCAAAACCAACCAAACACAAGAAAAGTGAGAGATGTCAAATCAACAAAAGTTTTCCCTTTTTTTCATACAAACTAAACACAAGAAATATCCATATATTGGTTTCCCACCATATTTTACGTGCAAACCAAACCAAAACAATCTATTTCTTGAAAAAGTTTGAAAAATTCAAAACTTGAGTTTCTATACATGGAATTGCATTTCCCAATATATAGGAAACGAACCAAACAACCCCTTATATTTGCACTTTTAATTTTTTAAGATTACCTCCCATAATGATCACAAACAAATTTATCTTTACTGAGTGGTAAACTTACCATGGTTACCATATACACTTTTCCTACACACTTTAATACCAACCAAACACAAGAAAAATGAGAAATGTCTAATAACGAAAAGTTTCCCCCCTTTTTTTTGATGGTAACCAAACACATAAAAAGTGTATACATTGGTTTCCCATCATATTTTATGTATGAAACAAACCAAAACAATCTATTTCTTGAAAAAGTTTGGAAAACCCAAAAATTGAGTTAATTTACATAGAATTGTTTTTCTCAATACATGGGAAACGAACCAAACAGCCCCTAAACAGAAAATTTTGAGATGTTTTAGTGTTGGATAAGAGTTAATGGGTATTAGAATGCAAACCCTCATTAACCAACAACGTTTGATGAGAGTTAGCGGGTGTTAGAATGAAAACTTTCATTACCCAACAACGTTCGATAAGGAACAGCTGGAATAGGGAATGCATTTAATGTCACACAGTTCCAATTGGAGTGACAATCATAATTGCTATATCCACTCCCAAACAGTAATTTTAGGAGTTGGATTGTCGAAAATACCCTTTTGCTACCATAATTTAGTCCTCACACACCCCCAAAGTTACTATTTGGAGAAGGGCAATTTAGTCCTCACACACCCCCAAAGTTACTTTTTGGGAGTGTGAATAGTTAGACCCAGTGACAATGCACAATGGTAATTTTCGTATCATTTTCTTTTCGCAAAACTTCAGTGGAGATTTTTGATATATTGACCAAACATCATCTGGGTCCTTAATATTTGAAAACTACCGGTAAGGTTCTCTAATATTACCTCGACCATCATTCTGGGTATTTTAACAAACTTTCATAAAATATTGCTGACATGGTTCTGTCACATTAGCAAAAAGTTAGTGAAATTACAAATTCAATAAAATAAAAAATTAGAGAAATTACCATCATCGCCATGTCAGTAAAATTTTATAGAAGTTTGAAAAGAAGTTAAGCTGATGACAGAGTTAATGTTAGGGTCTTCACTGGTGACTTTCAAATATTATGAATGCAATGACACTTGGCTGATACATCATAGAGCTCTGGAACGTTCAACAAACATTGTAATTTAAAATTTGGATACATGTAATCAAACACAGAACTCCAAGTACTCCAGTCTATCAACCCTTTGAATGCTAGCATTGTTCTCGTCCTAGACTTTGTAGGAAGGTTGGTAGGGGTGTCCATTCCGCCCAAGGCCCGGGCCTGGCTAGAACCCAGGGGTTTTGGACAAGCCTGACCGACTGGGCTCCGGGTCCGGGTTGTCTTGGTGAACCCTGACCTGGTATATATATATATATATATATATATATATATATAAAATTTTTGTATATATAAAATATGGGTGTATCTTTTTCTCTACTTCGGGAACTTAGCGATCCTCATGAGAGCTTAAGGATAGATGATTCTCATGGTATCTTGAGAATAGAGGCATGGATGAAGCCATTGGTAGCGGCGAAAGAAGTCAAAAGCTGTAAAACTGAAGAAAATAGGAAAAACTGGCAGAACTCTGGCCGGTCGACCGTGGCAACATGCGTGATCGACCGCGCATGTGCACACTGCAGCGTTTGCAGCAGACCTCTAGCCGGTTGACCGTGGTACTTGGTGCGGTCAACCGCCAGATGAGCTGACTGCAGGGTGAGTTTCCCTCACTCTGGCCGGTCGACCACGTCACATGTCGCGGTCGACTGCATCGGGTTTCCTGGCTTGACTGAGACTTTCCTTTAATGCGTTTCCTTGTTGATTTTGGACTTATTTATTTACAAGATTGACATCCACATTGTTCCACATATAAATATGGTTGTTTTTGGGTTTCTAAACAATCAGATTGTATTCCAAAGAGATTAAGGAGGCTGTTCCTTGATCTAGTGAGATTGTGTGAGAGAGAGAGATTGTAATCTTTTGATACTCATGTAGGCATTCAAAAATGCCAAACTTTGAACCATAAAAAGATAGTCAAGAAAACTAATCTCGTCTTAACCCAAGACGAAGCTCGTCGCTCAACAAAAACCCACTTCACCAACGAGGGTCATTACGCGGTTAAGCTTAACATTGAAAGTGAGGCTCGTTAGTGGAAACGAGGTTCACAGTTTATTGTTTGAAGACGAGGCTCGTTAGCGAAGACAAAGCTCATCGTCAGACTCAAGATCGTCAGTGAAGACGAGGTTCAACAAAAGAAGAGTCACAAGATTTACTACACAGTTGAACCTAGCTATTGAAGACGAAGTTCGTTAGTAAAGACGATGCTCGGCAGACGAAGTCAGCGAAGATAAAATTCGTCATAAGAGGTTCATCCACTATAAAGTTTGCCGTTAGACGAACCTCGCAGCGTATCGAGGCTCATCCAACCTGACGAATCATGTTTCAATCGAGGATGAGGCTCGTCGTCCACATGAGGTTTAGCTGAAGACTCGGTCGGCCACGTGGGCTGATCTTCAGGAGCACGATGCAGTATGTGCTAATTTGGAGGAGGCAGTTGCCCCCCTCTACCCGTAATCTTAGCATGATGGTTATGTACTTAAACCCTATAAATAGCCACAGATAGTTACATTGAGCGCAACAGAGACTTTTACTTTTGACACTTGGACTTGGAGATCTTTGGCTACTATGTGAAGAGAAGTCAAAGTTCGTATTCTCGTGTCTCAGCAGAAGCCCTTGTGATCTTGTTTTGATCATCAACGGGAGGCAATCTTAACTCAAGCATCGAGGGAAGCATTCTTTCGCCGCCAAGAACCCATGTTAAAAAGGGAGAAGCTGAATTAATCTTCTCTTCCTCTGTAATCGAGAGAGTGTGAGTGATTGTATGAGTTTGTACTAAGCGATCGAATCCAATGTTGGGTCCTTTTGTTTTGATGATGTTTAACAAATAATTTACATTTAATGTTGTTTGTCTAGTATTTACGTTTTGTATTTATTATAGACAAACAATGAGTTGGAGGTTGGTTGGATTACGCCATAACGATCATATCAAATGGAGGTTGGCGGAAATAGTGGAGTGAAGTCTATGCATTCAAGTCAAGATCCAAATTCAAGCTTCTTCCACAAAGTTTACCAAGTCAAGCTTAATGAAGACCAATAGCTTTGGTAAATAGTTTAAGTTTTATATTATGTGTGTAGGTACTTTAAGCTCAATATCATATACACACATTTTATTAGTTTCTATGTATGTATGTATGTATGTATACACACACACACACATACACACATACACACATTTTTGTTTTTATCCAAAAATTAAGTTTTTACAAACAAATAGATATATGTTTACATACATACATGTTGGTTTTCAATGTGGATAAGTTGTTTGGGTTTAACTATATAGATATGAAATAATATACATCTTCATATATACATTTATATGTTTCATATTCTATTGTATTTGCAAAAATATTATATTTATGGATTTAAGACTTGTTTACACTATTTTCAAATATTGTATAATGTCTACAAATCCATTCTAAAGTGTTTCAAAGTTGTTTGAACTGGTTTTTTACAAAATCCAGTTTTTTAGTTCATGTTTGTGCATGTGTTCGTGCATGTTTTTGCAAAACAGATTAGTTTTCACAATTGAGAAATGCAATTTGAAAAAATTCTTCGTTTACATGTTTATCTACATGTTTAGAAACCATCCTCAAATTTTAATCATTTTTGGAGTTGATTTACTGTGCCTAATTGATTTTACAAAATTGTGTATGACAACAGATTTCAGAAACTGTATATCTCTGTTCAAATAATTATTTCTCACAAATGGGAAGTGATATTTCATAAATTCTTTCTCTAACATGTTCATATATGGGTTGGAACAAGCTTAAGAGCTTGATATATTGTTACTCTCTTGCGATTTTTTTTTCAAAATTTTGTTTTGATTTGTTGCTTTGAATTCATTATATTTTACTTATATGATGATATTTATGTGTTTGTGCTTATGGATCATCTATTCGTACCTTATAATGTATTCTTTATATGGTTTGATCAAATTTTACAAAGAAAATTTTCTTTATTGATCAAACATTATTTTTTCGACTTAAAATTTGATTTATGATTTCATTTGGTTAATTTATTTTTATTTGAAAATATTTTGCATGATTCTCATGTTCCTTTTCTTTTGATTTCATAAATCTACTCTTATACATGGTTTTTACGTTTTTTGATATAAGACACTATGTTCATCTTTGATATATTTATATATGTTCTTATTGTCTTTATGTATGTGAGTTGTGTTTAGCATACTTTCCATCTATGCTTGCCCACATATGTTTGCCATGATCTTCATTTCATATACTCCATATGGCATTTTGATAGGGGGAGCAATCCCCATGTATATATATTTTTTATACTCACCCATGCTTATTGATAGGGGCAACTTTCGCTCTCTTTCATCTTTATGGTTTTCCCTTTTTTTATACTCACCCATGCTTGTGAGTATATTCTTTCTTGTTTCTATGCATGATAATTATAATTTATATATATTCATTTCCTTCATGCATATACATCTTTTTGTAAATTGTTTGTCATCATCAAAAAAGGGAAGATTGTTAGCCTTCTTGTTTTGATGATGTTTAACAAATAATTTATTACTAATGTTGTTTGTCTAGTGTTTGTGTTTTTTTATTTATTATAGACAAACAATGAGTTGGATGTTGGATGGAATAGAGCCTTAACGACCATATCTAATGGAGGTTGGTGGAATATCGGAGTGAAGCAAATGCAATTCAAGTTAAAGATTCAAGTTCAAGCTTCATCCGTATAGTGTACCAAGTTGAGCTCATTGAAGACCTTCATCAAGCTTGAGTAATTTAGTTTTAGGTTTTATATTATGTGTGTTGGTACTTTAAACTCAATCATATATACACACACACGTATTTGGTTTTTATATATAGTTATATATATACATGCATGGTTTTTGGTTTTTCATGTTCATATATATGAAATTACATATTTTGTGAAAATATTGTATTCTTAGTTTTTTGACTTAACAATAATCATATACATATTTTATTAAGTCTATATAATCATTGTGTAAAGTTTCAAAATATGGTTTAGCCAAAATGTCAAAATTCATATGTTTACATTTTCGTGTTTTGTACATCTTTGTAAAATGATGATATTTTATATTTGGGAAGTCCTTTTTGAAAACCAGTTTTTGTAGCATGTGTATTATCATGTCTACAATCATTTCCCAAAGTTTCATAATTTTTAGAATTTATTTAATATTTTTAAATAGGGTTCTAAAATCAAAAAACTGTTCAAAACCTGTCAATTTGCATATATATCAGTTTGTGGTCGACCGTCACGGTCGACAGCGCCTGTGTCTTTTCCTGAGTGGGTAGCGGAGACTTTTGTGGTCGACCTTGGTGGTCGATCGTCAGTCTGAAATTTTCCACGGTCGACCGCCGCGGTCGACCGTCAGTTTTTCCAGAGCACTGTTTTGTTTTTTTGTTGCTCGCGGTCGACCGTGAGAATTTCACGGTCGACCGCCGCATTATCTTTTCATCCCAATAGCTATTTTCTTGCAGCCGTTATTTGGGGCTTTTTGATCTTTTGTTTGGGGGTTTTGGCTGATGTTTTGGGTTGTTATAAATACCCCATTGCATTCAACTCTCCCACCAACTAATGAGAGAGTTTTAAACAAGTTTTAATAAGGGTTTAGTTTGGTTTTAAGTTAGGTTTAAGTTTGTTTTAAGAAGCTTTTAAGCAAATTGAGAGTTTTGGGTTTGTGAAATCAATTTCACAAGAGCTTGAGGAGATCTTATTGGTGCTTGAGCTTCCAACCATCCTCCCTCAATCTCTTGATCCATTGAGAAGTTTTCTAAACTCTATTTCTAGCTTTATATCTAATTGTTTGTTTATCATTTTGTTAAAGCTAGTTTTATATTGAGTTTAGATTTGATTAATCTCATTGTTACACACACCCACATTGAGCTTTTAGTATTTACATACACAGTATATTTGGGTTGGTGAGAGATTGTAACATTGAGTTGTGTTTAATTGAGTTCTCACCTTGTATGAGAGAACAAATCATTTGTTAAGTATTTGAGAGTGTTGTAGAGTTTTCGGTTAGCTAGAAAACCGAGTGTGAGGAGTGAACGTTGATCGGTGAGTGTTGAAAACCGACACTGTGAGTGAGGAGTGAATGTTGATCGGTGAGCATTGAAAATCAACATTGTGAGGTGTAAACGTTATTCGGGTGAATGTAGAAAACCCAGTTGTGTTAGTGGAGTTCCCCCGGGAGTGGGGAGCGGAGACGTAGGACGGAAGGTCCGAACTCTGTGATCATTTGAGTGTGTTTGAGTTTGTCATTGGCGCATTTACTTTTGTATTTATCTTATATCGCCAATTGCCTATTACTCTTTGTATATTTTGCCTTATCACATTTGTGGTTTGTTTATATCACCATTGTGTTATTTGTTTATTTATTCTTGCACCTAACTCTAGTATATCTTTCTTGCAAGAATAATTTGTTAATTAGTTTTAATTGGCATAAAATCGGATTAGATTAGCATAAGACCCTAATCACCCCCCTCTAGGGTCCAACAACTGGATCTCATGGAGGAGGATCGGTCTTGGAGGGGGGCTGATCGCCAGAAGGATGTGGTCTTGGGGGGAAGCTGGTCCCCCTGGGCCCCCCCCCCACCGGCCGCGGGCCCCCCCCGGGGGGGGGGGCCTGATCACCAGAGGGATGAGGAAGGGTCTGGGGGGAGAGAGATGGAAATTTGGGGATCTGATAGTTCTCTTGGAATCACGAGGTTTTGAAAAGGATGAGAGAGAGACATGGTGCTTTTTTCAAAAAAAACCCTTTCTTCGTTTTCGCACGTTGCTGTGCGAAAACATTTTGCATCCGAAGATTTCTATATATATATATATATATATATATATATATATATATATATATATATATCTGTGTGTGTGTGTGTGTGTGTGTGTGTGTGTGTGTGTGTGTGTGTGTGTGTGTGTGTGTGTGTGTGTGTGTTACAACTTTGAACCATCAGTGCTTTGCAAAAGGCTTAATAGGTTTTCTTTCTCCTTCTTTGTGGTATAGAGCAAAATGAGGAAGAAGACTGTAGAAATAATGTACTGCAACGTGCTTCTTATGTATCTGAGACCAGTTGACTCATATTATTCATCAAACACAAAATACGAAGAACTCATAAAATAGACATAAGTGGATATCCTCTTCTGTAGAGGTGCATTCGGTCCTGATACGGCTCAGATATAATGCTAATCATATTCATATCCGTTTACTCATCTCGGATATAGATACAAATATACCTCGGTAAGGAAAATTCATATCCATATCCGCTACAATCGGACACTGTTACAGATATAGATGAAGATATATAAACTGATATGCATGCAGATACAAAACGAATATGCGAAAACTAGATAGTATTGAGAAAAACATAGTTCATGTGATACAAAAGATGTTGTTAATATGTTTATTATAACGAAAAAGCTAAGATTAGA
Source organism: Asparagus kiusianus (assembly GCA_022839385.1). Classification (NCBI taxonomy): domain Eukaryota; kingdom Viridiplantae; phylum Streptophyta; class Magnoliopsida; order Asparagales; family Asparagaceae; genus Asparagus; species Asparagus kiusianus. The sequence continues at coordinate 272,037 of BQKN01067422.1, forward strand.
ATTAACCACAATCCATAATTTAAGAATCGAAAATCGTAAGAGTATGAGTAATATGTATTTAGATATTTCAGATACAGATACAGATATTTCACTATAAAACTATATCCATAACCATATTCTATCGGTTATAGATTTGAGAAACCATGTCCGTATCCTTAAGGATATGGTTACAAAAATTTCCTCAGGTACGAATACAGTTTAGCACCCCTACTCTTCTATCATCAATTTTATGCGTTCCCAACATATTCAGAGATATGTTCACATACAGAAGCTTCATCCTTTGATCAATTTATCATCATGGCGGATCTAGGATTTCTAGAGAGTGGTACCACTCACTATGTAAGTAATAAAAAATAAAAAAACCTAATTACTGTGACATGCTTTCATATTTTGAAAAAAAATACATAATATTCGTATCATTAGTAACACTATCAAATGCACTATCGTGTCTAGACTCAAGTGCATATATAGTATTAGTAAAATAAATTATATCATTACTAACGTATCATGTCTCGACCCAAGCACATATCATTTGTACAGAAAGTCTTCATGAAAAATAAAACCAAAGGAGAGATGCTACAAAGACATGTTCACCTAAAGTAAACGCCCATGTTTACCATTACTAAGTATACTATGTTCTTTACTCTCAAGCTGATTAGAAAATTATCAAATCATCTTTTTGCACCTTCATTCATGAGAAAAATTTGGAAAAATTGTGTTAGGACCCTAAATTATAAAGATTCATATGGTCAACCCACTGCACTTTTCACCCATGTGTAAAATCTCTAAAACTCAATTTCTCATGTGAAAAATCCTCTTTTTAGCCGCCACCTCAGCACAGAGAAAAGTCATATTCTCCCCCAGTCTCTCACCTCTCTCTCTTTCTTCCTCATAAATTTATGTCTAAATGTTCCTTCTTCTCCTTCTCATCAACTATTATTTCTTTTTCCACCACGTCTACAATCACATCCTCCTTCTCTTTTTTCTCATCTTTTCTCAACCATTAACTTTTTCGCCGTTACGACCTCTCTTTTTCATTTTCCTTCCCTCAAACATTTCTGCACCTATTGCCCACAGTTGCTGCCGCATCACTCAAAATTATTTTCTTTGGCTAAAACAAACATCTCCTAAACACTAGTGGAAAAATAGGTTTCGCTGACGACAACATCACTGACGGGACAATGCTGTCAGCGATATTTACATCACCGACGGGATTAACCGTCAGAGTTATTGCCATCACAAGTTTTTCGATATCGTCATCGATGCAAACATCGCTGACGGGATATGAACATCACTGACGGGTAGCCTGTTCACAAATTCCCCCCCGCTCCCGGCGAAAAATTCACCCATCTCCCCTCTCTCTCTCACCGACCCACCCCGCCGCCCCCTCGACGGAATCGCCTCGAGAAAGCCCTCATTCCCCCACCCCTTTTCAGGAAGAATGAATACCCAAATAGGTCCCCTCATTCCCTCTACTTTCTTATGATAACTTTTTTTCCAACCAATTTCAGGAAGAATGAATACCCAAAGAGGTCCCCTCGATTTTATGAAGTAACAAATCATTCGAAGGAGAGGCCGGATGTTTGGATTGACAGTCCTGATAAGTTAAAAGTTCTTATTTTATTTTATGCTTCACATCTTCTAAAATTACGTTGGTACTTATTTAATCTAATATTGCAGGTCGAGTATTCTTTTTATAACGAGTGATATCAGAACGATTAAGTCTGGGGTACTCTGCATATATTTTTGGTCTTTGAGTTGCATGTTTTTGTAGTCTTTCAAATGCTTTCAATGCTTGATATTCTTACTTTTTTCTTACATGTACTGATGTACATAAATTTATTTGCATCTTAGGTATTTGTTGCGCCATATAGTTTGAGATTCCCACGTATTCAACGTGTGAGATATGACAAACCATGGCATGAGCGCCTTGATCTGCTATGTGAGTATTTATGTCCATAATTAGCTTTGTTGTCCTATGATGTTTCTTTTTAGCACTAAATCTGGCTTTGAACTTTGAAGTTTTTCTTTTGTTAATGTATACTCTAAAGCAGTGTCCCCAAAGAAAAAAAAATCAATGTTGTAAAACAGAAATCCATTATTCCTGTGCTTGGGCAACACGTAATGCATGATCAAATATTGCAGAAATGTATGTATGTTTATGTGCGTACAATTGCTAGTATGCCACAACTTATTAATTTGCAATAGTCATATGTATTAGTTGAGACTTCTTTTTCCCCTTTCTAAACTTATCTTTAACGACTTAGCATTAAAGGTTCTTGTGTTGGATATGCATTACATGACGTTTCAAATTAGATTTTTTGTAAACTTCATGATGGATGTAAATAATGCTTTGTGGTGATTCGGATGTGGGTTACCAAGCGATGTCGTGGGGACTGGGGAGTTCAATTATGCAACTAAAGATAGGAATTTGTTGATCACCCTAGTAATTTCATGTGTGACAAATTCTAAGGTAGATGTCTAGATGAGTAACATGAATTATACACCATTGTAGCATTAATTAATTCCAAGAGGAAAGGATGAAGAAAGGCTTTTGTAATAAGGATCTTTTTTTCTGATAATATGAGTGGATTAGGTTCTTGATATTGATTTCATATTGTTGTTAAATTGGATAGTTTCCTTTATGTACATTCAGTTTGCAGAATTGTTCACAAGGCCAATTTGATTTCTAAAATTTCAATGGCACTGTTCTTTCTCTCATTCATCATTTACAAGATGCTTATAGATGCCAGTTGTTTTACACTTTCACTGGGTACTTTCTCCTCTCTGCAGCATTTATGGACTTGGTACATTCAAGTAACGGAAACACACAGAGACCTGACCATGGAGCTCCGCAGAACCAAATCTCTAAACATCTCAAAGCCACCAAACCAGTGAAAGGAGAGAAGAAAAATATCTCTGCTATAAAGGGGGAGACCTTTATATTTGCAAACATAATTATTATTACTGGGATCTAGATATTACTGGGGATTCTACTTGTTTGATCGATGCAGGTATCCGTAGGATTCAGACAAACACATGCTCGCAAAGCAAACTGGCCTCACTAGGAGCCAGGTGATGTTCACAAATAAAATCACTACTTTCTTCTTACATCTTAGCATAAAAGAAGGAATTTTAGGGTTAAGATTAAAAACTGTATGTGTAAATTTTTCTTCTTCTTTTTTGCGTGTAGGTATCAAACTGATTCATCATGCGGCAGCAGAGGCTCACAACGAGGAGTCGATCATCATGCGGCAGCAGAGGCTTAAGAAGGCGAGGAGCGGCGGCGGCGAGTCCCTCCACCAAAACACGATGCACCACGCGTCTCATCAGATGAGCAGCGACGGAATGGAGATATTAGTTATGAAATGTGAAATTTGAATTTATGGCAGTTTCTTTAAATGTTTGTGAAATTTGGATTGTAAAAATTTTGAATGTAGTGTATGGATGTATGCGAGATACTAGATATGGAAAGTGCACGAAATTTGTGAAATTTGAATGTATGCGGGATGGCTGTGGAGATTGTTGTGAAATTTGGATTGCATATATTTCGAATGTAGTGCAGGGATTGTATTAAGGAAATTGTGCATGAAATAAGCATAATTTTTTTGGTGATTATATAACATCCCTGAGGGGCATGCCGTCAGGGATGAACATCCCCGATGGTACGGCCGTCAGCGATATTTCAACATCCCTGACGGCGAGCACCGTCAGGGAAGATGCTGTCAGTAATGCTTATTACTAACAGCGGCCCATCAGGGATGTTTCTTCCCTGACGGGACTTTTTCTGACGGCGTATCCTTAACAGGAAGCCGTCAATGATACATATCCCTAACGGGAAATTTGGCATCCATGATGGGAAAGTCCGTCAAGGATGCCCATTTTTCTACTAGTGAAAGTTAACACTTAATAATCACAGTTGACTTCTATGTTTTAAGGTAAATATTTAGCCAAATTTTAACAGATAGATGTTAACTATATGACTTAGATGTTAGCTTTACCAGATAAATGATAACTGTATGATTTAGCTGTAGAGTTTAATAGATATATGTTAATTCAATGAATTTATTGCTAAGTTTAACAAATTGATGTTAGCTATAAGAATTAGCAGCTAAAGTATGAAATTAAATTGATGTTAGCTATAAGAATTAGCAGCTACTTTATACACTAGTAGAAAATGAAATATCGCAGACGGAATATCCCAGACGGAAAATTTTTCGTCTGGGATATTCTATACTAGACGGAACTAAACCGTCGATAAAATTCCGTCTATAATAAACTATTCTAGACGGAAATTTCCGTCTAGAAAAGTATTGTATACGGAAATATTTTTAAAATTTTTTTTTGAATTTTTCCGATTATCCTAGACGGAAATTTCCGTCTATGATACTATCCTGGACGGAAATTTCCGTCTAGAATAATCGGTTCAATTTAAAAAGTGGAAAACCCCAGATCTGGACACCAAATGCCCAAATTCTCATTTCAAAGAGGAAACCCCAAATCCTTCGAGTCCCGTCCACGCCGCCTTCGTCGCCCGACCTCGCCGTCTTGGTCGCATCGGTCGTCGCATCCCTTCGTCGCCCGACCTCGCCGTGAGTTCCTAGCCCTTGGTCGCATCGGTCGTCGCCCGACCTCGCCGTGAGTTCCTAGCCCTTGGGTTTTTCTCGGCATGGTAGTTTTTTTTTTTGTTTTTTTCACTCGGAAATGTTTAATTTTGAGTGAAGTTTCTTTCTTCGTGATGAAACTAGATGTGGGTGCATCTACAATCTTGGGTTTTTCTCGGCATGGTAGTTTTTTTCTTATAATATTTCTGCAATTGGCTTTTTCAGAAGATAACCCGGGGTCGCTAAATTCTGATTAAAAAATTTCCACTTTTGGTAGTATTTGTTCGACCTTTATCGAAAATTTTGGTTTAGAGCATCATGTGACGCATCCTTTTAGTCTGTAATTTCTTTTTCTTTTCTTTCGAAAGAACTTATGATGTTTCGAACTTTCAAACGGAGACTCCTGTGTACCTTATTCCTTTTCCTATGACTCAAATCTTCAGATTTTGGTATAAATTAGTAAATTGTCTTTTGCTTCAACCTTGTTTTCAATTAAAACATCCTCATCCCCCCTCAAAATTGTACTAGTAAAATTGGAAATCCTATATCACTTAAGACTCCTTTCAAAAATTTGTTCATTGTGCGGCAATTTTAGGGTTATGTTCATCCCGTCAATGAAAAAAAAAATTTCAACAGTGAACAAAGTCTCATCCAAAATTTTGTTTCTCTATTCGGCCACAGTAAGAAAAATTAGCGCATCCACGATGTTGTTGATCCATACTTTCACTAGTTACAGGGAGTTATTTACAGGGAGTACTTTTAATCCGGATGATATTTTCAAACTATATCTCAAGCGTAACAATCAAAAGCGTAGTACAATTATATTATTACTATGCTCATCTGCCGTGCACAGTAGCTTTGCAGTGAATAGATGTTTGGAAATTTGAGAAGAAAGGCTGATAAAAGAGTAGCAAGACACTGTAAATGTAACTCATCATGATGGATGTATTAAAGATCCATTCTTGACAGTTAAGCCATGGGTTGCATATGATTTTGATGTTTATAAGTAGCCATGGGTGTATATCATTGACAACTTTTATTTCTGTTATCTTGTTTAGCTAGTTAAGCCCACAAGGCTCTCATGTTTATCATACAGTTTGTGATTTGAATTGTACAAATATGATTATATAGGCTTGTGACTTGAAAATGTGAGTTTGGAAGAAAAGGTTTTAAAAAAATAGAGTGATATATAACGCAATATTATATAATAATGTGTTATATATCCAATTTAGGTAAAAAATATAACGTTAACCCTAGACTCCCGTCCAATAATTACAGCCAATTCTTTGAGGTTATAATATTAGATGAATGAGTCAAATTTGGGTAAGAGGTAAATTTTCCTACTCGAAATTGATCGTTCATCTTTATATTATAATAGAAATGAACTGGTATAAAAATTTGTAATTATTGGATCTGTACTTTTCGGACGGGTTAGGAATATAATAGTGCATACATCCAACTTTGTATACTTTGTATGATTTTATTTCTTAAAAATTTTGGCAGCCCATACCTGTTGTTCTCCGTGTACAATAAGCGTATGTTGTTTTGCGTTTTGATATGTTGTCAGTGCGCATAATAACATCCGCACAGTGTACAGGGAGAACAGCGGGTAGGTGCTGCCGAAATTTTTAAGAAATGAAATCATACAAAGTATATGAAGTTAGATGTAAGCACTATTATATTCTTAATGGATAGAAGCCTTCCTATGACAGTCGTTAGAGTGTGCTAATTAGTCTGCATACCTTAATAAGTTTCAAACATACCTTAATGTTGATACTTAAATGCAACAACGTAAGAGGAATAGTTTAAAATGTATGGGTATACTATCTATTCTCAAATATTTTTCTAAATATATATTACCTACAGATGAGGAAACTTCCTGACAAGTCATGGATAGATATCCCTAGGAGTGAACGGTTTCGTGATCAACGATATAGGGATGTATGTGAAGCCTTCATAAAGTATGCCGAAATGAACCCAAAAATTTTAAGTAGCGGTGCAATGTACTGTCCCTGTTATAGGTGTAAGAATATGAAGCTGAAAAATAAAGATGAAATACGAAGTCACTTAGCAAACTCTGGTTTTTACGAGGAATATAAATATTGGTCCTATCACGGGGAAGGCTGTACCGAAGATGAAGTCCCGGATGTGCATGTCGATACCAGTCATGGTGTCAGGGTAGATGATACAGACGTAAATTTACAGACTGTAATATTGGACCTGACCATACCGAATATGATATTAACAATGACAATGAAGATGATATCATAGTTGATGTCCAAGACGCTCATGCTCCTGAGGACTTGGATCGTATAATGAAACTACTAGAAGATAGTGAAAAGGATTTGTATGAGGGTTGCACCGAGTTCTCCAGATTTTCATTTATGTTGGAGCTCTTACATATTAAGAGCCTCAGTGGAATGACAAATACTTATTTCGAAATACTTCTTGATTTACTACGGAAGGTAGTTCCAGGAGGAGAGCGTAGCATTCCTAAAACAACTTATGCGGCAAAGCAAATAGTTTCCGATTTGGGGCTTGATTATAATAAGATTGATGCGTGTCCCAATGATTGTATTCTCTACTACAAGGATAATAAAGACCTTCAGGAATGTCCAACATGTGGAGTTTCTCGATGGAAACAACAAACCCGCTCTTCAACAAGGCAGCCAACAGAGTCAATGTCCCAGCAGAGCATGATTCCAGCTAAGGTGCTTCATCATTTCCCGTTAGTTTCCAAATTGCAACGTCTGTATATGAACAAAGACACTGCTAAGAACATGAGGTGGCACAAAGAAGATCGTATAGAAGATGGTAAGCTGAGACATCCAGCTGATGCAGAGGCTTGGAAGCATATTGATAAGACTTTTCCTAATTTCGCTCGTGAATGCAGAAATATCAGACTTGGGCTTTCTAGCGACGGATTTAATCCGTTCGGGGTTATGAGTTCAGGTTGGTCTACATGGCCAGTTGTCTTAATGCCATATAATTTACCCCCATTGCTTTGTATGAAACAACCGTATATGATACTCTCATTATTGATACCGGGTAAGCATGCACCGGGTAATGATATTGATGTCTACTTAGAGCCCTTAATTGATGAGCTAAAACAGTTATGGTCGGAGGGTATGTTGATATATGATGCCCATGCTAAAGAGTCATTTAGACTTCGTGCTATCCTAATATGGACAATTAATGATTTTTCAGCTTATGCTAATCTTTCTGGTTGGTCGACAAAAGGCAAGTTTGCTTGTCCAGTATGTGGCCCAGAATTTGAAGGCCTTCACTTACCATATAGTCGAAAGTGTTGTTATTGGTTCAACAGGAGATGGTTACCCTCGGGGCACAAATACAGAAAATTGAGCAATAAATTCGACGACACTGTTGAGACTAGGAATAAACCACGTCAAATGACCGGTGCTGATATTGTAAAGTTGCTTGAGCATTTACCTAAAATTAGATTTGGTAAGAACCGATATTCTAAGCATGACTCACTCAAAGCTAGAGGCGCCTGCAAAAAGAAAAAGACACTGAAGAGGAAGAGAGCATTCTAACGGGCACATGTTGATAATGGAGTTGATAACTTACCAAAGGGATGGAGTAAATTCAGTATCTTCTTCCAGCTGCCATACTGGCAAAAGCTTAAAATCAGGCATAACTTGGATATCATGCATATTGAGAAAAATATTTGTGACAACATAGTTTTAACCCTCCTTCAAGATCCTAATAAGTCAAAGGATGACCTAAGTGCTCGTCAAGACTTAGCTGCATTGAATATCCGAGAAGATTTGCAAGCACAAGATGTTGGACTTAAAAAAAACATAAGCCTTCCTCTCGTGTTACGATGTCGACAGAGTAGATGCAGAGATTTTGTGAGGTCCTGAAATCAGTAAAATCACCAGATGGGTATTCAGCTAATATATCAAATAATGTCCAGGTGCAGGAGAGGAAGCTCTTAGGCCTAAAGACCCATGATTATCACGTTCTTCTACATCAATTGCTCCCGGTTGCATTGCGTAATAATATGGAGAAAGAAGCATCCAAAATTATTATGGAGTATTGTGGGTTCTTCAGAAAATTGTGCTCGAAAGTTATAGATGTGAAGGAATTTAAAAAGCTTGAAACAGAAGTATCATTAATTTTATGCAACCTGGAGTTAATATTTCCTCCTTCCTTTTTCACGGTCATGGTCCATGTTACTCAACATCTAGCTAGCGAGGCAATCATTGCGGGTCCTGTATCTTACCGTTGGATGTACCCAATTGAGAGGTAGGGGACTCCACCCAGTGCATTAATTTCATATGCAATGTATACAGCTAATATTTGTCGTTTTCATGGTTTTCTTAAGATTAGATATTTGTAGTTCATAAAATTTTAATTATTGTAGATATTTGGGGTTTATGAAGCGTCTAGTTCACAATCAAGCTCATCCTGAGGGTTCTATGGCTGAAGGTTACGTGACTAACGAATGTCATACGTTTGCATCACGTTACATGCGCAACCGCGTAAAAGCTGATCAGCCCCCAACTAAGGAG
>BQKN01067422.1:286175-296767 GCA_022839385.1 Asparagus kiusianus
TGTCCGTGTCGTGTCCGTGTCGCCGTGTCCGTATCCGTGCTTCATAGTATATATATATAGCACGTTGACCTGGGTATTAGCTAGCTGCAGCCTTTTTTTTTTCTTTTCTTTTCTGGCCGGATATTATATATTACCTTAATTTAATTTCTCAGTTACTGCATCAGTTTAATTTACGGTGAGAAGAAGAAGAAGACGAAGAGAGAAAACCATTTACCGACCCAGACCTATGCATGCATATGTAAAAGCAAGTGGTGGCTTATGGCTAGCTAATTAATTAAAGATGACGTGCGATGTAAAAAAAAGAAGAGCATGTCATGAACTTTTGGACTCGGTCCATTCTCTGCTTCTGTAGACAAGTATTGTGTCGCCAGAATTGAATTTTCAGTCGACTTTAATTGAGATTAAATTCAATACACATCACACATGTGAGCTCATCAGCTTCAAACTAACTGAAGCATACAGCCACTGACAAGGAATTTTATACTTTTCCATCTCATGTGTGTACGAGCTAGACACTTTCTTAGAAATTGCCATCAAATTAATTAAGGAGCTTAATTAATTAATTGCTCATTGGGACAAATCATCACGTGTGTGCCAACCTTATACATTTTTAATAGAATTACTCCAAGACTTTGTAATTAGACAGCTATCTGTCTATCTACCTAACTTTGGTCTTCATAACAATAATTGATCATATAGTTATTGAGTGCAAGCTTTCAACTTATACTTTAGGTGACAGGTAGACTGATATTTGTTTAAGCTCGAGTTGTTATATTATTATTGCTTGAAGGTTGAAATATCTGTGTAAAAGCTACCTCCAAAGTACAAGATCTAACAGAATCCTCATTCATGCTTAAAATTATTTTTTAACGTAGTTAAACAATTAGGCCAATGGGCACTTGTTAATCAACCTGGCCTTCTCAATTATGCTTTTTTTCTTCTACTTCATGTTTCTTTCTCTAGACTAGCAAGCATCAGCAAGTGCCCAATTCGTAAGACATATCTAAATTGATGCATACTATATCTCCGATGGGGTACACGCAAATATTATTTAATTTCTTGAGATATTTGTTAATTTTCTTATGAAAGTCACACGGCCGCCATTTTTTTATTTGATTATAAGGATCACTTGAATATATGTACATAACATGAAGGACAAACTTTATCATTAACCGAAAACTGCTCAATACATGTATTTTTACCCCACTACAAGCTCAAATAAAGCCCACGGCACAAATCACATTAGACCTCTTACATTATATAGTTGCTAAATCATCAATTGATGATATCTTCACTTGAATATATATACACACAGATGCACGCATATATAGGAAGATAAGCAAACTCTCTCATTAACTGAAAACTGCTCATTACATGTATTTATGCTCTACCACAAGCCCAAAACACCCAAAACACCCATGTAGTGATGAATACCCAAAGTGACATCAAAAGAATTAAAATTCATCATGACTTATTGTGGCTTGACATATATCCAACATTTCTAAGCATACTTCTAAATTTAGGAATATATATATCATATTCTTAAAAATAATGCCACATCTTTTTTATCTTGCAGGTGCATGTGTTTCTTTGAGCAAAAATGCTCGTGGACTTGGATATCTGTTTGTAAATCGTTGTCGAATTTTTAAATCAAAACTTTCTTTGTGTTGAGACCAAAACAAACAGTGATCCGATTGAGTTGTGCTACAAATTTAAGTGATTTTTATTGTGATTATGTGCTACATATGTATTGTGATTTTTATTGGATTATGTGTGATTTTGTTGTGATTTTTGTTGTTGATTATATATGTGTTTGTTATTGTGATTATATATGTGTAAACTGGTATATATGTGAAATTTGTGTGATTTACAGGTATATATGTGAGAATCTGGGTATATATGTGTGATTTACAGGTGTATTTGTGTGAGAATTTGTGTGATTTACAGCAAAATTGTGAAATTTGTGTGGTTTATAGGTGTATATGTGAGAATCTGGTTAATATTCATGTATCACGGACGAATTTTTTACATCCCAGACGGAAATATCCGTCTGGGATGTAAAAAAGTCTGGGTTGATATTGGAAAACCCAGACGGAAAATTCTGTCTGGATAGATTATCACAAACGGAAAAAAATTTCGTCTGTGGTAATTAATCCAGACGGAATATTCTGTCTGTGTTTTCTATTTTCCCAGACGGTATATTCCGTCTGCTTTAAATAATCCAGACGGACTATTCCGTCTGCGATATTACGTATCAGAGACGGAAAAATCCGTCTGTATTAATTATCACAGACGGAAAATTTCAGACGGAACATTCCGTCTGTAATAATTATTACAGGCAGAAATATTCCGTCTGAAAAGAATTACTGACGGGTTTTTTTTCCGTCTAAATAATTCCGTCTGGAATACAATGCAGACGGAAATTCCGTCTATAATAAGTTATTCTAGACGGAAACAAATTGGACCCATAATCCAGACGGAATTCCGTCTGGAATAATTTTTCTAGACGGAATTTAAGTTATTCCAGACGGAATTTTTCGTCTGGAATAAGCCGTTTTCTATCAGTGATATAGTTAACATCTATTTCCTGAGATTATCATATGGCTTAAATCATTAACATGTAAAGTATGAAATTAACATCTATTTCGTAAACTTAACATCTATCTTCAAAGATTAACAATTTTTTTATAACGTTTAACTGCAAAGCTTAGATTAGAGGAAACAAGAAGAAAAATAAGAACCAGAAAGAATATTTGGAAAGGAACATCGAGATTGTATTCATCAATTCATCTAGATAAGAACAAGTATAATCCTAATACATTTTATTGATTACAATTCTCAATGTCCTATCTATCTCTTCCATTTAGTGGTAACTATTTTTACTACATAATAACTATATGACAATTTTCCCACTAATCCCACTACATCCTCTTGGAATCCTAACAGAACATGATTGTTATTTTAGGGATGGAAAAAATGGATTGAGAAGAACTATATATCACATGAAAAATTATTTTTGGGGCTAAAATACACATTAGCAAAAGTGCAATAACTTGATCACATAAGCATTTTAATTTGGGGTCTAAACACAAATTTTCCTTGAAATTTGTTATTTTCTTTTTCACCACTTTAATAATTGATTTCTCAATCTATTGTATTTATTAACTTTTCGTAAGGAGAAATCTCTAAAATCAGTTAAATTCAAGGAGTTTACAGTAAAATTGAGTCCATCGAATAAGTGGTTACAACATAATTGAGTCTATTGAATTATTGGTTAATCCATACAATATTAGTCTCGATATAGTTCATTGTATTAATATATTTTTGAGTAGGGAATGTCGCCCTACTTTTTTCTTAAAAAAATATATTTAGTTGTGATAAATAGTTACAGTTGTATTATTTATTAATCCGAATCAAAGCTTAGATTTGTTTTTCAAAAAAATAAAATAAAATAAAATAAAATACAACACTTACGGGAGATAATGTCAAAAAAAAAAAAATTGGAGATAGAAATTGGTATTATTCCTACGACATTCTTCTATTTGCATTTCTTAAGTAGTTGCAATAAAAAAATCTACTACTTTTTAAGATTTTATTTCTTTTTTTAGGATTAATTACATTTCTGTATCACGAGGAATGATATCAATACACTGAGTGACTTTGAAATTTGTGTGTCTGCACGGATGACGATGAGATTACTATTTGTAATTACACGTGTGATCTTGAAGCCCAAATGACAAGCTAGTCCCGAGGTTGCCTATATAATTACAATTAGTAATCTTAGAATAACCCAGGTAGATACACAGACTCCAAGAACACCCATTTAATTAATCGGATTGGGATCCTCTCCTAAGGAATAGTGTTTCCTAAGATCTCCTAATGCATCTCAACCTTTGATTTTGTGTATGAGCACAAAAAAACAAGGAGGTCCTACGCAATGAATGGTTGAGATGCATTAGGAGATCTTAGGAAATACTATTCCTTAGGAGAGGATCCCAATCCTAATTAACCAGAACTCATGGCACCGTAGTGTAATTAATCCCTTTTTATATTCTTCCAATCCCATGGCTTTAAAAATGGTTTTCCCCCTAAAAATCACCTCAAACACAGAGTAGGTATACATAAATCATTTTTTAATTTTAATTTTAATTTCAATGTATACATAATCACCTTTTAAGATAGGTTTTGTTGCAATCAATCACCTCCTAAATAAATTTTCACTAAAAATCTAAAAGTAAGCTTAAACTTGTTGTGCACGGAGGAAGCTCGACAAATACACGAAAGAGCACGGACAAGAGTGAGAAAGATCACAGCCAATGCAAGCAATCACAAACCACAACAAAACAAATGAATTTTACGTGGTTCGGTAAGTTGCCTAAGTCCATGGGGCAAAGAGGGGAGAGTTTAACTATTAGAGATAAAGAGAATACAAATAGGGTTACAAATCTCACCAAAACCCTCAAACAAAGCTCTTAAAAACTCTCACAAATTCTCCCTCAAAGGATGCAAACAACTCTCTCAAAGTCTGCTCAAAATCGTCCTCTTGCTTAACCCTAACAATCGTGTTTTGGTTTATATATCAACTTAAAACAAAATGGGTCAAAAAACATAAACCAGGCCCAAACCCGACTCGCAGTCAACCGCCGCAAAACTCGCGGTCGACCGCACAGAACGACAAAATCGTTCTTTGTGTTTACAGGGTCCGCGGTCGACCGCGCTTGATGTCACGGTCGACCGGACGGAAGACAAAAAAATACCTTGTACTTGTGCACATCACAGTCGACTGCCAAGTTCACCACGGTCGACCGTGATGCATCCAAATGCCTATTCTTGTTCTTCTTCAAATCCTTCACCAAATCTACAAATCTCCACCTCAGCGAACGTTTTCCGAAAACTGAGCCGACACTAAAAAACAACCAAATATACCACTTGTTTCATCTAGTACGAAGTGGAATAAATCCACGACAACGGACTCAATCCACAACAAGTCGGGAATCCAAATAAGAGCTCAAACAATCTCCCCCCATCGAAATCAACAAATCCAACTGGCTGCATCAAAGACTGTCTACGTATCCTCTTGCCCAAGTAATCAAGCCTCATGTAGTTCACCTAAATGGCCTCCAAAAGGCCCTCAACATCGAAGAATGTTCAATATCTCCAAACAATGACCAAATTTCACACCCAAAATAACTTTGGTCAACATATCCGTAGGATTGTCCTTCATGTGAATCTTCTCCAATCGAACATCTCCATCATCTAAGACACCTCGAACAAAATAGAATCTGACATCAATGTGCTTCGTGTGTGCATGATAAACTTGGTTCTTTGCCAAATAGATAGCTGATATGTTATCACAATACACCCGAATGGTCTCTTGTGCAATCCCAAAGTCCTCTAACAATCCATGCAACCACAAAGCCTCCTTAAAAGCTTCAGTCACCGCACCGTAGTAGAGAGAGACACTATAGACTGAAGTGTACATCTCCAACATATCGGTGCTCCTGCTAATATAAACACATATCCTGAAGTAGACCGGCGCTTGTCAAGATCCCCCGCATAATCAGAATCCACATATCCAATACAATCATGTCCAATCTTCTCATTCTTCTGGAATACCAAACCAACATCCACGGTGCCTTTAATATACTGTAGAATCCACTTCACGGCCTCCCAATGACTCTTCCCGGGGTCATGCATGTATCTGGATACCATGCCCATGGCTTGTGACAAATCTGACCTCGTATATACCATCGCATAGATCAAACTACCCACCACATTGACATATGAAACCTTTGACATGTACTCTCGGTCCTCAACTGAAACATGTGACATCTTACCTAAAAGCTTGAAGTGGGGAGCCAATGGAGTACTCACTAATTTAGCGTTGCCATCAAAACTGAACTTCTTCAACATTTTTTGTAAGTAACTCCTCTGTTTCAACTTCAATCTCCTCTTCACCCTGTCTCTCTCGATCTCCATACCCAATATCTTCTTAGCTTCTCCAAGATCCTTCATCTCAAACTCAGATGACGGCTCCTTTTTCAACTTTCGAATAGCAAAAGAATTCTTGGAAACTATAAGCATATCATCAACATATAATAACAGATAAATGTAGTCACCATCCTGTAGCTTGTGCATGTAGACACATGGGTCATATGGGCTCCTCATGTATCCTTGGCCAATCATAAAGCTGTCGAATCTCTTGTACCATTGCCGCGACGATTACTTCAATCCGTAAAGAGGCTTCTTTAGCTTGCACACCAAATCATCTTTTCCTACAGTTCTAAACCCCATGGGTTGTGTCATGTAGATCTTCTCATCTAAATCTCCATGTAGAAAGGCTGTCTTCACATCCATCTGGATCAAATCCAAATCCAGTTGTGCCACCAATGCCAAAAGAATCCTATCGACGAATGCTTCACAACGGGTGAGAATACCTCGTTGTAATCAATGCCCTCAAACTGGACGTACCCCTTAACAACCAATCTGGCTTTGTACCGAATATCCCCAATAGAAGATCCCTCTTTTTTTTGCATACACCCACTTGCATCCAATAATCTTCTTACCATTTGGTAGTTTTGCAAGTTCCCAAATGTCGTTCTTCTGAAGAGATTGCATCTCCTCTTCCATAGCTTTCCTCCACCTGATCGAATCAGAGCTAGACTCTGCCTCCCTGAATGTAGAAGGAACTGAATCATCAACGACCTCTGCTGATAAAGCGTATGCAATCATGACATCATCATATCTAGCTGGCCGACGAATCACTCTTCTTGGTCTATTTGCTGCAATGGACTCCTGAACATGACCCTGCTCCTGAGTCTCACCATCTACTGTATCCTCCAAATGCCTGGCTGTCATCCTGTCTCACCATCTACTGTATCCTCCAAATACCTGGCTGTCATCCTTCCAGTGTCTTCTCTGTAGGAGTCTCTATGAATAAAATGCTATCTGGAGTGGGTGGAGTCACATCATCCTCCACCTGCTACGATATCTCACGTATCTGGTTTTCCTCCACCTGCTGAGAAACTCAGGGCCTCATTATGTACGCCTCATCGAATGTGACATCTCTGCTAATGACTATCTTCTTATCCTATGGATATCACTTTTTGAAGCCTTTGACTCCTTCTCTAAATCCCACAAAGACTGCTTTCCTAGCCCTCAGATTTAATTTTTCATCACTGACATGATAGTAAGCTGGACACGCAAATATCCGAAGCGACTCATAGTCGCTAGCCACCAAACCAGACCAACGCTCCATAGTAGTCTTCCCCTGTATTGTAGTACACGATAACCTATTTACGAGATGGCTCGCATAAACTAATGCATCTGCCTAAAAGGATCTCAACAATCCACTCTGTGATATCATACATCGCACATTCTCCAGTAAGGTACGGTTCAATCTCTCAACCACCCCGTTCTGTTGCGGTATCTCTCGAACTGTGAAGTGTCGCCTAATGCCGTGATCCCGATAAAACTACAGAAACGAATCACTCTTGTACTCTCCACCATTGTCCGAAAGGAGTACCTTCATCTTTCTACATATCTGTAGGTCCACTTTCTTCTTCCACTCCACAAAAATATCCAGAACCTCAAGTTTATGCTTCATAGGGTATACCAAATTCCTCCTGGAATAGTCATTAATGAAAGTGATTTGTTGGCCCCATCAAGTGATGTGTTCTTGGAGGGTCCCCAAACATCTGTATGAGCGTAATCCAATATACCTTAGGTGTTGTGAATTGCGGTGCCGAACATCACTTTGGTCTTCTTCCCAAGTACACAATGCTCACACAACTCCATCTTGCAGGTCTTCGCACTTTCTATAGCCACTGTTTTGCTAATGTCTGCAGGGACTAATCACCAGTGTGTCCAAATCTCATACGCCATAAGGTAGTAGTATCCTCCTCTGTAGTAATAAAAGCTGCCAAACCCCCTGTAATTGTCTTGCTCTTCAAGTAGTATAGATTGTTTTCCCTGACACCTCGCATCAGCACCATAGACACATTTTCAACCTTCAGAGTCGCATTCTCCAAGATCACACGATAACCAGCTGCCTTTAAAGTCCCAAGCGAAATAATGTTCTTCGTCAACTGCAGAATGAACCTTACTTCCTTCAACTTTCGAGTCACCCCGTCACACATCTTGATCCGGACTGTACTAATACCACCAATAGGGCATACGTGGTCATTATCCATGAGCACGACATCCCCTCTTTCCAGCTTCTCAAAACTGGAGAACCAATCCCTCCTGGGGTAAATATGATATGTATCACCCATATTCATCATCCACTCCGTAGAGTCGGTATAATAAACTGACAATAGTGCTGAGCATGAATATCCAGAAGAATCTGTGTTTGAATTGTCATCACCTGCTTTGACAACGTTCACTTCCGAAGCTTGTACAGTTTTTCCTTTATTCTTCCCGGTTTTGTCCTTCAACTTTGGGCACTCATTTTTTCAATGTCCCTCTTCTTTACAAAAAGCACATTGATTTCTACCAATACTTTTATGGCCACCTCTATTTTTCGACTTTGAGCGGTTGAACTGGCGTCGGTTTGGACTACGGTCTTGAACTGCTAATGCATCTCCTGATGCCTTCTTGAAGGGTTCGCTAGCACTCTTCCTCAACTCATAATTCACCAATACTGAGATCACCTCCTTGTAGCTAATAGTAGTTCTTTCATTTATCATAGTGAGAACAAAAGTACCATAATCATCCTCCGACAACGAACACAATAGTAGCATCGCATTGTCTTCATCCTTAACCCTGATATCCACATTGGTCATATCCGAAAGCAACTTTGTAAAGTTATTTACATGCTTCCTAATGGAAACTCCCCTCTTCATCTTGAACTGGTAAAATCTCTTCTTCAAGTGAAGCCGATTCTCAATTCTCTTAGTAAGATACTTTTCATTGTGTGTTTCCTACAATCTCTTTGCCGAAGTCTCATTCAACACATCGTAAATCAAATCCGACGTCAAACATGATCGAATAAATCCACAAGCCCTACTGTTCATCTTCTTCCAAACCTTATCCTCCATGTCTACAGGTTTCTCTGTTAATTCAAGAGTCTCCTCTAAATTCTGTGCATCCAATGCATCCATCACCTGGCACCTCAACAAACCGAAATTAATCTTGCCATCAAACTTGGGAACATCAATCTTCGTGTTATTGATGCTCAGACTCTGTATCGCCTTCGAAAGAGACGATCCCGATGTGCTTGCTTCAATAATTTTGTCACCCATATTGATGATCTAATTCTCCAAATAATAATCCTTCAGTGAATCTTTCGAACAAGACTCAAGCCAAACCCGAAGCTCTGATACCACTTGTTGTGTGCGACGGAAGCTCGACAAATACACGAAAGAGCACGAACAAGAGTGGGAAAGAACACAACCAATGCAAGAAATCACAAACCACAGCAAGACAAACAAACTTTACGTGGTTCGGTAAGTTACCTACGTCCACGGGATAAGGAGGGGAGAGTTTTACTATTAGAGATAAAGAGAATACAAATAGGGTTACAAATCTCACCAAAACCCTCAAACAAACCTCTCAAAATCTCTCACAAATTCTCCCTCAAATGATGCAAACAACTCTCTCAAAGTCTGCTCAAAATCGTCCTCTTGCTTAACCCTAACTATTGTGTTTTGGGTTATATAATAACTTAAAACGAAACGGGTCAAAAAATACAAACCAGACCCAAACCCGATTCGCGGTCGACCGCACAGAACGACAAAATTGCCCATTGTGTTTACATGGTCCGCGGTCGACCGCGCTTGATGCCGCGGTCGACCGGATAGAAGACAAAAAATACCCTATACTCGTGTACGTTCACAGTCGACCGCCAAGTTCGCTACGGTTGACCATGATGCATCCAAATGTCTGTTCCTGCCCTTCGCCAAATCTACAAAAATATTCAAGCTCAAAATATATGAGTTGCATCGTAACATGGCCTAAGTACTTCGAATGTGATTTTTTAAAGAATAATTTAAAATTTTCAGTAAAAATTTTGACCGGAGATTATTGATCGCAGTAAAAATTCATTTTAAAGAGGAATTATGTATAAATTAGAAATGAATGATGGTTCCCTTATTATTATCCTATATTTTTTAAGGGGTCGCTACGAAAAAACCCTTTAAAGGGCCCCCTTCAATTAGCCTCAAACCATTTTGTAATTAATTTCGACCAAGATTTTCTTCCAGCGGAGAAGAAGAAGGATAGCTTGAGAAAGCTCTCAATTCTGGTCAGAACAAATTTCCTTTAGACCTTTTTGCCTCGGTTCGTTTTACAGTTTTTTTTTTTTTAAATTCCTTAATTTAAGCTGTAAAATGTTCCCAATTCAACCGATTCAAATGGGTCTCTTCCAAAAAAATCCTGGACGCGCTGGCGATTGTTAAGAGGAAAATAAAGATTCCATAAGTATATGGGGAAATTTATCATTACATTCATTATTATTTAGCATAGGAATACTACTAAGATATGTGCATAGGATGAAGCCAAACTGGTCGGATTTAGGCGAATCTGACAGCCACAGGGCTTGTAACAACATGTTTGTTCGAAACCCACTCGAGTTTCCCCCTTGAAACCAGCCC
>BQKN01067423.1:0-30184 GCA_022839385.1 Asparagus kiusianus
ATATCCATATGAATATGATTTTCATTTTATGTATAGATGCATAGATGTATGTATTTTATGTATTATATATCCATGCTCAACTTAAGATGTCAATAATTAACAATTAGTCAATGTTCATCCATCCAGATTCACATGGGTTTACTAAATCATTTCTATTGTAATTTCAATTTTAAATTTATGTAATATTATATGCAAACATTTAGAAAAGTACTTTACTTTAAATATTTTATCTTTTGTACTTTTTTTGCCTATTAAACAAATCAAAAACCAGTATGTCTACTGCAAAGCAACGTGCACTATAATAGTTCAAAATAAAAAAAGTGAACATATATCAGATGATTCAAATGCATGCGTTGACGTAGTTCAAAATAAAAAAGTGAACATACATCAGATGATTCAAATGCATGCGTTGACGGAGACTACGATGAATTGAGCGGCCGTGTTATTTATTTATTTGTTTTCTTTTTGTTTAAATTTTACTAGTTTTTCCACGCTGAAAGGGAGACGGTGATTTGAGAGCCCATGTTACTCATTACTTTCTAAGTTCACTATTTATATGGGCAAGGCTTGGGCACTCGAAGGATAAGGCTTATTACACGCACAACAACGAAGATATTCTCATTCAAAAGTATCATAAAATTTGGATTATGATTTGGTCGGGGTGCGCCAGGCCCGTGCAATAGTGCAACACATGGGCGACACGCGAGAGCCCTAGCAGCAAGCTGCTGTGATGGACCCTCCCCCAACAAAAATTAATTTAATATCATAGTGGGCCGATGGCCCACGTATCAGATATTAAACTGACAAGAACAGATACTACACTTGATCTTAGCCAAAAGGCCGAGAAAGGTATGCTTTCAAACGTAGTTTGACGGTTCAATTAATAGAGCAGCCTCCTCTCTTCACGTATTTCGCTATCGATGTGGGACTAAAAGCTTACCGTGCAAACAATGACGAAGCATCTTCACCAAACACTAGTAGGATACAAATCATATACGGGCAAATAACTAACACTTATAAGCAACAAATAATAATAATAATAAACTCGTCGCTTTATTGCCCCATTATTTCTCCCAAAGAAGAGAGAGTTGCTTTCGGTATTTTAGTCATTTGCTTTCAATTTGTTTCCCTTGAATAATAAATGTTTGCGCTCTCAAATTTTCATCAGCTTCTGCACGGAGGGAAATTTAAATTGCCCAAATAACAAGAATATTCGAGAATGAGGTAGCGAAAGCGTAATAAAAAAAGATAACAACTCGTTCTCATCCGAGCAAAACGACACAAACCCTAAGAATATAAAACTTCTGAAATTAACAATACCCAATCTAAACCCTATATGAATTTGTTCCTTTTATATAGGGTATAAAACAATGAAAAAGTATCAAGGAGGTAATTAACTGCTAGGAAAAGGGATAACAAATGAATATTTTTGGACCTTTCTATCCTAATGTCATTTTAGGCATACTCCCTTTAAAAGTACGAGTGCAGGAAAATCTTTTCATGGTCAATATTACCCTTAATTTTTTAAATGTTACATTGTTATCCTAATCTATTCTAATTATCTTATCTTCTTTGAATTAGTAACCAAATGATTTATCATATTTAAAATGAGATTTAACATGTTATTGGATAAAGAAAATACGTTTCATATAATTCAAATCTTTTACTTATTTCAGTTCACAGAAAAATCAAAAAAACATATGCTAGCCAACACCTAAAATTTTTTGGCCTTTGTAAAGAAACCCTCCAAGTTTTTTAAATTGCTAAAACACCCCTACAAAATTAACATTTTATTAAAACATCTTAAAAATTATAAATTTTACTTATTTCAATTCAATGAGAAATCTAAAAAATATACGCTAGCTAGAAACTAAACGTTTTTTAACTTTAAAGAAAATATCTTGTAAGTTTTAAAAATTACAAAAACACCCCTAAAAACTTAAAATTTATAAAAAACACCTTCAAAATTTCAAACTTATTACCAAACTAAAAACCTACAAATAAAATAAACAACCCCCAAAATTTTATGGAATTTACAATAAACTCTCTGAACTTTTTACAAATTGCAAAATAAAACCCTCCGAATTGTAAATTTATAAAAATTTTGATAATTTCTAACCTAATAGTACATTGAAAATATAGGAATTACAAATATCCCTTACAAAATTTATAATTAAAAAAAACATCCTTGAAGTTTCAAAAGTTACAAACAAAATCTTAAAATTCAAAATTTATAAACAACACCTTGAGAATTTCAAACTCATTAGTAAATTGAAAGCATAGGAATTATAAATAGTCTATAAATAATTTATAATCTGTAGAAAAGGCTTATAAGTTTAAAAAATTATGAAAAGCCCCTAAAATTAATAATTTATAAAAAAAATACCATGAGCGTTTCTAACCTATAGACACAAAAATGAATATACAAAATTACTAACAACCCCTAGAAAACTAAAATTTTCCAAAAAATATCATACTCACTTTAAAAGTATAGATTTAGAAAAAATATTTCATAGTCAAATTTACTCGTAAATTTTTTGAAAAGAACATAAATGATTGAAAATCTATTAAAATTTAAATTTATAGAAAAACACCCTTAAAGTTTAGCACATTGCAAATTACCTCTCCAAACTTTACAAATGTTCAATGATTTTTTGTAATTTCTTAATTTTAGTGTAATGTTTAATAGTTTTGTGTATTTATAAATTACAAATTTTTAGGGTTTTTTTTTAAAATTTTTAGGGTGTTTCTTTTGTAGTTTTCAACATTTTTATTGTGTTTTCAGTGTAATGCATAAATATGTCAATTAATGATGATATTAAAGAGTAAGTCATTCTTAAGATTATTAGGCTATAGTTAAGTCACAACACATCATTGTTCCTAGGTAGTGTAATTTATATATGCAAAAATTTCATATAAAAATTCCTTTACGAATTGAATGGTCACCCATCTTTTGAAGACTTCAATATACTAATAAATAGAGATGTTATACTAGATTAATATGTTTATAACTCACAAATAGTAGACCAATTTGGATTGAAGAAAACAATAATGATAAGATTATTAGACCATAGTTAAGTGCGCACATCACTATTCCTAGGCAATATAGTTTATATATGTAAAAATTTTCAGATAATCTATACAGTGGTTAAAAAGCTTTTGATTTAATGTACTATTTTTTATAAATTATATTTAATGTGAATCCACCATATAATTTTGATTGTGGTTATCATAAATTTAATATGTTTGATTAATTGACTATAAACGTATATAGACCATATGTTACTTTACTTTCTCACATGAGCTAAAATTTGGTCCTTAATAATTTAAATTATTACTTTTTTAATGGTGTTCACTCACCCAAGATACAAATATTTGTAAAATAATATAATAAGGGTCCTAGCAAAACAAACTCAACCCTTTGGCCGACTTCCACAATTGTCTCTCGATCTTAGGGGAAGGAAAGCCCTAGTCAATTCTCAAGAGTTCTAGGCATTCGACTCCTCAGTCGAATTTCAAGCCATTAGTCCTTTTTCAAGGTAAACCCAAGGCATAATATATGGTCAAATCTTTCAGTGCAACTCGATCATCATGGCTAATTACAAGGCTATGGTATCTTATCAGGGATAAATCCAAGGCACAATCATAAGGGTCTTGGCCCCCACCGACTCATCAAGTCGACTCTCTAGTGTCGACACCAAAGGCGATATTGGTCGGCACGAGAGATCCTGACCTCTCATCAAGTCGACACCTTTATATCGACTCGAGAGACGATTATTAGCTGAGATGAGATGACATTCCAGCTAGTTGGACAGGCCGACATTCCTGAGTTGATGCAAAAGGCGGTATTGATCGACCCTATCATCAATGACGACTCTACTTAGGGCACTCAACCACTCACTGGGTAATTTTCAGAGGCAACTAGAGGGACATTCCTTGCTACCAATTAAGTTGAGAATTCGATCCCAGCCCCAAGCCTCAATCCCAGAGCATATGTCAACATCTCAGTCCACCTCGGACAAGTTTTATCTAGATTTTGGCATGACTTGTCAGCTCAATCACTTCCCAGAAAATATGGAGATACCCTCTCCCATGTCGAAGTGACTTCCTCCAGTCGTCAGCCGAGACCTGTAAAACGAGGGATGATTTAGTATGCCCACGTGCCTTTTGCCACGCTATCAATCACTTTCCGAAAAAATACAGAGACACCCTCTCCCATAACGAAGTGACTTCCGCTCCAGTCGCCAGTCGATACTGTATACCAAAGGAAGACTCACCATCCAGCTCACACTTTGTCACTACCATTTGCATGGCCAAAGTGACCAATCTGTCATGAACCATCCTCTATATATACAAAATACTATTCGCCATAGAAAAAAGAGGTTCGCAATCTAAACTCTCCTCCTGACCTAAATCTCAGATATTATCATCTCTAATGCACATAGCATAAGAACACATAGTTCTATTACTCCACTCAAGCTCAAGTTCATCAACTGACTTGATCGTTGGAGGTACCACGGGGGAACCGGTCCCCGCCCTCTCACGATTTCTTCTTGTCTGTGCGGCATGAGCATCAAACCCTCATTCAAGAACCAGACATAAAGTCGAAGAAGGGAGCGAGCCCTCCATCATCCTTCATCATCCCGTAACCATCCTCTTCTGGATTATTCTGTTGATATTGAGCATCAACAACTTTCAAATTTAATATAAAGATGAGCTCTAATAACATTTATTTATTTACTTACAGCATAATACAATCTTAATTTCTATTTTTGCTGGAGATTTATTTCATAGTTACGCGTATCAAACTAGTAACTAAAATAATAATTAATTATGCTTAAATTTGGATGATTATAGTTTGCCACTCACTATGAAGTTTTTATGAAGATATATACATTGCTTTTTATATTTATATGTACTGTCCATGTATAATTTACAAATTACTTCTTAATTTGACACATTAAATTGCCTTTTTTTTGTAGAAATTTCTTTTTTGACTTTTAGACTCTGTAATCACTATATTACCATTCTAGCGTAGAAAGGACCTCACTCTAAATGGCTTCAAGCCAATGTTTGAGTTGAACTGAAATGTATACTATTGCTACTATGTGTATATATTTTTTAAGAAAATTATATCAATATTTTTTAAGTAGAAGAGAATATTCTAACCTCTAATATTATAAAAAAAATAAATATAGCCAATTGAGTGATTAGCAAAAGAGAACCTACATCAGAAAAGTGTGAATAATAAGATAAAAAGGAAAGGTAATGACATTGTCAATAATATTACAAATAGCAACCTCTAATGTAAAGCTAACATATTTTGTGGAACCCAACTACTGACTATAAGCATTGATATTTCCATATATATACTTTATAATTTATTTAAAAATGTCATATATAGTAATGTCGTCGTAATAATATCGTTACTAGGAAAAATTCTTCATGAATCAATATGTCTGTTACGATATATAAGCTATGCACTCTAAATTCTTGTGTCTCTTATAGTGTCAAAAAGTTTGAATACGAGCCTCTATCATGTTGTTCTCACAAAAACAAAATCCACTTAGCAGATGTGGATATTTTAGATGATTTATGTATCCTATATACAATACAATTGCCCTAGGCAAGTGAGTTATAATAGCATTTTTATTCATATCGTTTAGGGTAAGATTTGATAAGGACCTTGTCTCAAAGGAAAAAATTATATTTAGAGCACATAGCGAAATATATCATAATCTTCATGTTCTAATTTCATAAGAAAATAATTCTTCATACTTTCAGTTTTACTTCTATGATACAGAGAATGAGCTATAACATTAAATGAGAACATTAGATAATACAAATATGAGTAAAACAATAACTAAAAGATAATGTGAATATGAGTCAAACCACAACTAAAAGTTTAATGAACATATTGCAAGTAAATTCATATGTAAATTTTTTTACGAATTGAATGATCACCCATCTTTCGAAGACTTTAATATCATACTCCCTTTAAAAGCACGAGTTCGGAAAAATCTTTTCATAGTTAATATTATCATATCTAATCTAATTCTAATTCTAATTCTAATTGTATCTTATCTAATCTCACGTGAACTACCTAATAGCTCAACAATTTTAAAAAAATTAACAAACTACATGATACATTATTTTGAATATTTTATTCAAATGTTAATTTATCAAAATACTGATTATATCCTATATTAACTCTACATGAACCACCCATATCTCAACAATATAAACAAATAAGATTAAGAAATTCTACATAAATAGCATATTATAATACATGAAGTATTACAAAAAAACCCAATTTTTTTAAAAATTACACAAAAAATCTTCAAAAGTCTAGAATTACCCAAAACATGCTGACTTTCCAAAACCTATTTTATTTAAATGTTAATCTATCCAAATACTAATTATATCCTATATTAACTCCACATGAACCACCCATAGCTCAACAATATAAACAAATAAGATTAAGAAATTCTACATAGATAACATACTATAATACATGAAGTATTACGAAAAACCCAATTTTTTTAAAATTTCCACAAAATATCTTCAAAAGTCTAGAATTACCCAAAACATGCTAGCTTTCAAAGCTTAAAGCAACAGACATAAAATCTAAAAATTAACGATAGCCCCTCGAGTAATTTGGAATTGTAAAAACAATCTCAAAAGTTCAAATTATAAAAATGCACCCTAAAATTTAGAGATTTAAAACTTGCAAACAACATAGACCACTTGAAAATTTAAATTTTGTGAAAAAAATCTCAAAGTTACAAAAAGTACAAAAACTCCATCAAAAGTTAAAAATCTCAAAAAATCCTGAATTTTTAAAACTTATAACTGGTAGACATCAAATCTAGAAGTTATCAGCAAATTGCTAAAAATTTAATTTTTTCAAAAAACAACACAATGTTTTAGTAATTGCAGAAAAAAATCTTAAAATTTCAGAGTTACAAAAAACATCTTAACATTTGAACTCACAAAATATAAAAATTACAAACATCCAACGTAAAATTTAAAATTTTAAAAATACTATCAAAGTTTAAAAATTACAAAACACACCCTCGAAAGTTTAAAATCACAAAAGTCTAAAATTTGGCAAAGAAAAGAGTAAATGTTTGATATTCTTTTATTAAGATATATAAATTTAACTATCAATTTAAATTTTATCATACCTTTCATTATCTAAATGTAGTCTAAATTAATACTGATAAAAAGTAGCAATTACAATAAATTAGAGCTATTCAGTTAAGGAGTAAAAATTTAAAAATATATGATAGATTATAAATTAATGTTGCTATATAAATTTAAGGAACTGAATATAATTTTACTAATAACATAAATTGATTAAAGACTAAATTATATAAAACTGACAAAATACTATAATATAATAAGTTAATATTAATTGATTATAATGTATAAACATTCATCTCTGATGTTAATAATATTTATAGGGTATCAAAAAGTACAATGAGTTAGCGGATCCAAAAGGACAGCCTCTCGGAGCTCCGTTATACCTCCCTCAAACTATAGGCCTACCTCAGCTTGAACAACTTGTCAATCAGCTTCTCATTATATAATTATCTGCTTAATTCACCATAGAATTTGATGTGTCAAAACTGGAAGCATGTTTTGCAATAAATCAAGAGTATGATATGTGATCATAGATCATTTGGAGATGACATGGAGTAACAAGTTTATGAATAGAGAAATTATCAGAAAGTTCATAGATATCCTTTAAAAATCAAACTATTTTCATTTCAAATGGAGAAGTGAAGGAAATAAACCTAAAATTCGAAAACATTCATGAATCACTTAAACTGACATTGACAAAAGTTATATCTAGCAAAAAAGCACCGACTGAGTTCCTTTTGAAGAACATATTGAACAACTTTGTCTTGATCAAAAAAACATTCTCAATAAAAGATACAAAAAAAATTAGTAAGCGTTTGTAAATTTTCATACTTTTTCCTATATAGTGACATGACTCTACAAGTAACTTTATTTGGGGATATGATTACCAATGAATGATCAATTTTTAAAGGCACGATCAAAGATAAACATGTAATAGCACTGCTAGATTTTAAAATCTTTAAATATGAAGGTAACATATTTTACTTCTACATTTTTTTATTAAAATTCACATTATATCTGTCTGAAATTTGTGTGGGAAATATGCATGTCATCGTAAATTATGTTAATAATACATATCAACCCAAAGATACAACTTATTGAAGAAATAAGAGAATGGTAAGTAAACCAAGTAAACATTTATATAACACAATAAAGAAAAAAATTACACTTTAAAGCTAATATGCATGACTCTTTCAGAATAAGCTGCTAAAATGAAAGCATATCCATCAAGGCTCTTTATAAATACCATACAAATTTGAACTATTGATATATATAATCATCACAACATTCAAAGAGATATGTTCTTACAAGACCTACTCTAAAATGTACACAATTAAACTTAAAAATACTCTACCAATATACAAATATACTATTGGACCTATAATGTAAAGATAACTACCATTTACATTATAGTTGAGCCGTAGTTCTAGCGTGCAAAAGCTACAACAAGAAGGTGGATAACGATGTTACTAAGAATGTCCAAATGATAAATGCCATAGAATCACTAATGATGTAATACCAATATTGAGTAATATCCCTTCTTCATGAAATAAACATATCAAAATTAAATATTAACATTATAATCTAAGACAATTTGATAATAAAAAAAATACAATTATTTAGTTCAAATTCTTGTAGAAAATGACACAAACAGAGCAAAAAATAGTATTATTTAACGCAATAGAAACTCTTATTGGATGTACACAAAAAAAAATTCATTACAAAGAGAAAAGAGGTAAACCCTAACCTTATTTAAAAACTAAATTAGAAACGCAAAAAAATTGTATATATGAAATTAACATTTAATCTCATTAAAACACAAAAATAATCAAAGTCGTCTGTATTTTTTAAAGTTTCTATTGAATATTGAAAATATATTTAACTTCTTTGTAAAGTAAGACGAGAAGACAGAAGATGAACGAGCTCATAGAAAAATAACATCACAAGAAATTCAGCTCCAACCTGATATCACAATCAACATAGACAACGAAGACACAACTCTAGAATTGCTTATGAAGAAGATAAATGTAAAGAAGGATTAATTTTAACTTAATAAAAAACAAAACAGAAAGAATAAAAGATTTGTTTTTTGAATTTTATAGAATAGCTTAATTTTTTGAGTAAAACAAGGAATATTTAGAATGGATTCACATCAACTCATTTAAGTAATTTTATATGGTTATGTGGATGATTTTATAATATAAGAGTGTACTAGAGTTATCATTGATCTTTAGTTTATGATTTATTCTGAAGTTTATGAATGATTAGCAATAAACTTCATATTCTCTTTAGTTTCGCTCTAATCATCTTGGCTTATTGGCTTTAATTTTTTATCTTTATTTTATAACGCTATTTTTAAATAATTTTCACTTTTACAACATTATACTTTTTCAAACCAAGTTTTATCTCATGTCGGTCCAAATAACGTAAAAATTCAAATTAGTTTTAAATTACATTTGTTTCCTAACAATTCAATTATCAATCATGAAAATTTAAATTTATTGTAACCCATTCAAACAATCATAAAGAAAATAAATAATCACAGTGCTAAAGTTTAAAGATATAAGTGAACAAAAACAATCGAAGTGAAACTGAGAAATAAATTTTAGTAAGAAAATAAATTAAAAATATTTAATCATGGTATTTAACCACGTGTATTATACGTGCATAAAACCTAGTACTAATAAATAGAGGTGTTGTATTAGATTAATATGTTTATAACTCACAAATAGTAGATCATGTGTCCATATTCTAGGTTGAAGGAAACAATGACAATATTTTATTTAAGAGAGAAATTATTGAGTTGATGATCAATCACACAAAAAACTTTATTTTTTTTATTTTTACTCTATTGTTATCAATTTAAATAATCATGATATTCAACCACGTGCATTGCACGTGCATCTTAACTAGTAGTTATTTAAAATTATAAGTAGGTGGTTTGATGAGAAAGGCTCAAGATCGAGGGGGTTCTGTGAGACAACCTGTAGTTTAAGGGCGTTAAGTGACTGAGATAAACGAAGTTTATGGCATGAGCGTTTTGTGACTGAGAGAAACAAAGTTTATGCGAGTTATGTTTATGACGTTGGCGTTTAGTGACCGAGATAAACAAAGTTTATGAGAGTTATGTTTATGACATGGGCATTTAGTGACTGAGATAAACAAAGTTTATAAGAGTTATGTGTAAACCCCCGATTCCAAAGTTCACGAAGATTATGTGAAAATAACTTATAGATTGAAAACAAATCGAATCGAAGTAAATACTTTAGTGTTCGTATTATATTTGTTAAAAAATTTAATTCCAATGAGAATTTGAATGCCATTTTGTTTTTTTTGTTTTTTTTGAATTTCAAATACAAATACTTTTCAAATATTCGTGAATATTTATTGAATACCACAATACATTTATTTGGTTAACATAAATTACAATTTATGAATGCTAAACTATGTAAATTAAAAAATACTTTTATTCGGTTAAAGTATGCATGTAACAATACAAAACTATAGGGAATACAACTCTAAACAATATACACGGTAAACAAAGGAATCAAATATACATCTGATTAAACTTTATTCTTTAACAAATCACACACTAAAAACTATTTAATGTTAAATGAAATACCAAATTGAATATAATTGAATAGTTAGATGAAAAATTAACGAACTGTTTATTAATTATTTAGTTCATTTCCACTCTTTAAGTGTAATTACAGAAGTGACCAGGTCTGAGCCTGTGTATTTACACTACTAACCTCATATACCCACACATGTAACTTTGATATTACCGATTATTCTTACATGGATAGCCCAGCTTCGTACCGATCAACCTGACATGGATAATGATTTTCTTGCCAAACGTCAACAGAATTAAGTTCAGAAATGTGATTAGGATTAAAAGGAAAAATTAAAGTTAAAGAGTCATTGTTAGAACAATGAACATTAATTCTCCAAACCTAGAACGTAAATGCCAACAAGTAGACGCACTTAGTAATACAAATTTAGATTTGATTTGGTAGGGGTGCGTCAAGCCCATGCAATAGTGCAGCACATGAGCGCTCGAGCACTTAGTAATACAAATTTAGATTTGATTTGATAGGGGTGCGCCAGGCCCGTGCGATAGTGCAACACATGGGCGACGCTCGAGAGCCCCAGCAGCAAGCTGCTGTGATAGACCCTCCCCCAACAAAAACTAATTTAATATCATAGTGGGCCGATGGCCCACGTATCAGATATTAAACTGATAAGAACAGATACTACACTTGATCTTAGCCAAAAGGCCGAGAAAGGTATGCTTTCAAACGTCGTTTGACGGTTCAATTAATAGAGCAGCCTCCTCTCTCCACGTCTCTTTGCAGTCGATGTGGGACTAATAGCTTGTCATAGAAACGACAGCGAAGAATCTTCACCAAACACTAGAAGGACACACATCATATATGGGCAAATAACTGACACTTATAAGCAACAGATAATAATTATAATAAACTCGTCGTTTTATCGCCCCATTATTTCTTCCCTAGAAGAGAAAGTTGCTTTCAGTCTTCTAGTCATTTGCTTCTTTTTCCCCCCTTGAATGATATATTTGCGCTTTCAATTTTTCATCAGCTTCGGCAGGGAGGAAATTTAAGTGGCCCAAATGACAAGCATATTCTCGAAGCAAAACAATCACAAATTAATTATATTTTAGTACCCTAAGGTATAGTGTAATTACACGGATGACCCTAGAGTCGGCATATCTACATGGGTACTTTTAAGATTATTAATTGTAATTTCATAGGTGATCCTAGAATCTATTGCATGTTACAATCAATTTTTTCCCTTTTCTCTGTGATTTGGAGTTCTTTTCAAATGCAGGTTAGGGTTAGAGTTAGGTTTTTCACTAGGATTAGAAGTGGGATTAGGAGAAGGATTGCAAAAATATCTAACGACTAAACTTTCATTGTTGCACTCCTAACTATAACTCTAGTAGTCAATATTTTTTGCTATAACTGTAGCCATATAATCTACTCCTAGCAATAACCATAACCATGGTTTTAACTAACATTCAAAAAAAAAAAAAACTTCAAATTAGCATGACCAAACGTCATGAAGGTGTTGTCAGATTTCATGGTGACCAACATAATTAAAATCAGTATATCAAGGTTGCCCATATAAATACCCAAAACTCCAGGATGACTGGTGTAACTACACCAAATACATGACTGACGAGATGAGAATAGACCAGTCATCAAGGATTAATTACCCTGAAATCTGATCACATGTATTTGGTGTTAAAATAAGTAGCTCCAACAAAGGAAAGTTTCTTCGGGCACAAATCGCAATTGCAAAAACATCCAAGGCATAATCCTGACTTACAAGAAAAGAAGGACGAGAAGCTAGATCCAGAGTATGTCATTGAGTTTAGTCATCAAAGGAATAGGCTGGGCTCCACAATCAATGTGATGTCCAAACAACTCATAACAATAGGTGATGGTGAAGCACAGCCATACATAAATTGATACATCCAAGTTGCTTCCCAGAGTCTTTTGCCCCCAGCTTCAACAGTTAAATACTAAGAGAATAAACTTCATCTCATTTTTCTCTCGTTAAAAAGAACTCCCTCGGAAGTCCTACAAGCTATACTTTCACTACTCTCTCGAAGGTAAAATATGTTTAAATCTGATTGGCCTTCCTCATTGAGGATCACCACCTCGTTCCTGTTGCTCCTTCTCTTCTGCATCCTGAAACCGCTGGTCATTGATATGTAGCTGCAGAGAAGAAAATGTCGGTTTACATAGTACACAAAGGCTCAAAATTTGGTTTAATTGACACTATTCATACTTGAATTGCCAGGAAGGCAAAACCTAGTCAAAGATAAATTCAGAACGAACTATCTTTTGGATGATACAAATCATTCCTTTTGATCTACATGTTCCAAGTAATTTCAGAATGAACTATCGACTTTGACTCTTTTAGGGTTAATTGCAGATAGACCCCCTATACTATCATCAAATTGAATCTACTAACCCTAATAGTTCTATAGCTGCAGATAGACCCCTTGAAAGAGTTCTACTGGTGCAGACCGACCCCAAAGGGAAAATCTACTGTTGCAAATAGACCCCCAAGTAATTTCAGAATATAATGAACTTTATACGCAACTAACCGTTTTCTATTGATGCATCTATAATATCTTTTTCCTCATTTGAAAGGCAGGAGTTTATGCAATTCTCTGGCAACACCCGACTGAATGCTCTAAAATAGGTGCATAAGAATCATGAAATGTTTAGCATGTTCTAGATCAATATTTATTAGTGGGATCACGTGAGAATACTTCTTTTATAAGGAGAACATATTAGTCTAATATGCTTTATACACCTAAAATCCCTATTAGTATGGAATTTCAAATAATCCCTTTACCAATTCAGGTGACACATGAAATAAGCGTAGATTAACACACCAGAGCTAAGCTAACCATTACCAAGACAACTCTTCTTTGTTTCTCCATTTGTTTCTGCTGTTTTTATTTTCCTGTAATGCATTTTGATACACTGATGCTCAAGGCTAAAGGATGAATTTGGATCTACCAGTTGAATAACTTGGATCACGCATCTTAGATTCATATGATATCAAAACAAAAAATAATTTTCTAGTGTGGTTAATGACCTAATTGGTCTTGACGCATCAAATGTTTGACTTCCCTGGAAGTACGATTTCTTAAACTAAATGTTTCTAGGATCTAACTGCATACATCAAATCACTTTTCCTTGATAACTGAGTCAGAATTATAAAAAGATGAACACTGCCATAAACTGTATTCCTCAGGTAAAGATAAATACACCACAAGCGCCAAAGTTTACAAAGGCAAGTAGTTGATGATCTGCACATCTCAAGGTTGTCCATTACTCAGAATATGACAATGCCTGAAGTAATGTGTTCCTAATTTTCAAATAGAACAGTGATGCCATATATAATTGAGTATTTTACTTCTCTAACAGATGGATTAAATTAAGCTCATAAATCAAAGAAAAAATTATCATGACGAGAAACATGAAACAGAGCTTTGGAGTTCACAAGTACCATGGAGTAATAAAAATTGATCAAGAAATTCACCTCTAATACTGTTTGAGCAAGGTCATGATCCCCATTTGCCTGACCAATAGGGTTGGCTAGATTATCTGAAAAATGCCACTCAGAATCATTTCCTACAAGAAAGCAGAAACTTTGATATTGATACTAACCATGAACAGAACAAAATAAAGATAATCCACATGCGATTTCTTACCAATGCCATGGGCATTCATCCCTTCATCGCCAAAAAACCACGTATTTTCTTCCTCTTCATCTTAATGCAAATAAGAAACAATCATAAAAAATGAATAAGTAGTGATTAACTAAATAAGAAACAAAAGATCAATAACTAACCTTCATTAGGTTCAGGATTTAGTTCAGCACATTCACAGAAAATGTCAAAGAGAGTATCCACTGTTATAACAAAGTCAAGGATACAGATATAAAGAGATATATAATATGAGTACACAGTATAAGATCCTATTCCTAATTCTTAGAATGTCTGTCATTTTTTGAGAATACCCCCTTGAATTATAAGATCGTGAATAATGAATATGGATTCAAATACAGCCAGTCTGGCATTTGATTCAAGTTCCACACATACAAATATACAATCGTGTAGACACCTACAAGAATAGGACTCACTGCAAAGATCTAAGCCTACCAGAATAAAGAACCTTGAACATATTCACCAACAAATATTGAAACATGATGCAGATAGATACAGGCATTCATGAAAAAGAAAAGGAAAATTCACTGAATTTGATTGAAACAGCTGAAGAGAAGGATACATTGACTGGGATCAGAGGGCACAAGCCTCATTTCGGTTATCTTTGATAGATCTACATTCTCAGCACCTTCTGGATCTGAATCCTCAGAGTCTGAATCCCCATCGGCTTCTGTCTCAATCTTAAAATAAGACAAACAAATGTTTCAGGAGTAAAAAAAAAAGTACTTTAATGCAGTGTTCATCCGTAAGTGAATAAGCACCAAAGACAAGTGGAAGATGAATGTAACAATCACACACATCTGATTTCTAGCTATGCTCTTTAGAAAATGAATTTGACAACTGATATAACAAATGTAAAAAAAAAAAAATTCATTCCCACAGCAATTGCAAGATAACTTTAAGAATATATTTCTGTTAAAAAGAAACTAAAGGAAAAAAAAGGTCAGTAGCCAGCTTCATATCAGTAGCTTTATGTTTGACTCGCTTTGTGCGTGTTGTGCAATAGACTTGTGAATTTTTGGCAATATACTCATATATTACTTATTATTTGCGGAAGCAGCCATGGACAAACTTGCACATAGCAGTATCAAACATCAAACATACATTACTCCACGCCCTCCAAACCCATGAGCGTGTACGTAACCAAATTGCTGAGGATGAAATTTATGCATAAATTCGCCGATGTCAGGCCAGATCGAAACACACGCTCTGATTCACTTCGATTTGCCTTTCTTTTCTTTTCATTCCCCCACCTCATAACTTCAGAAAGAGAATCCGACCAAAACAGCTAAGCATCCATCACGACCTACAACAGACTGGAGCTTACAACAATTTATGCCAAACCCTCTTCATCTGCCCTCGGATTTAAAGTTGAAATACACTTAATTGAAAGCCACAGCCTCTACGTAGAACTAAGAAATATGATGTTTAGAATAAGAAGAAAAAAAAAAGAGGGAAAATACAAAAATCCAAGTACCTGAGTGTAGATGCACGGCGAGGGGTACGCCTCGGGATCGGTCGACACGGCGTGCAGTGAAATCGACAGGAAATCCACTGCGTAGCCCTTGCTTTCGTCCGTATCGCTCAGCCACATCACTCTCCTTCATCCTCTTTAGAGTTCAGTTCAAACTCAAAAAGGCAAAAATCCCCCCCCCCCCCCCCGGGGGGGGGGTGAGCGATTAGATCGTACTTGGTAGAGATGTAGAGGGTTCCAGGGGATTCCGGCGGGCGGCGGCCGAGGGCGACGGCGACGGCGGGCTGCACGTGCATCATCTCCTCGCCGGCGGCGGGGTTGAGGAGTGGTTGGCCGTTTCCTTCGCCGGCGCGCTCCGACAAGTGCTGTAACCCTAGGACCATGGTCGCTCTTTTCCCTTTTCCCTCTTTTCTCTCTCTCTCTCTCTACTTTGCTCAGTGTACTCGTACTACTCGCGAAAAGCAAGTTAGTTTTTGGCCCTCTGATGCTGATGCCCTCAAGTAGCAAAGGTTAATTTCTTTACAAGCGCATTGCAGTTCGGAACTGGGTCGGGTGAAAATTTAATGATTATACTAATCTAACAGAAAATTGATTATTGAATTTACTGCTAAATTTCAATTTCAACTAAATTTTAAATCTTTTTAGGCTAACGAGTATGAATTAGTATTCAAAATTGAACAAATCCCAGCAATAGAGAGAGAGAGAGAGAATAAACACTAGGATTCTGGAATTACTTGGTCATCATAGTATAGTAGGAAAAGATAGGAAATACTCATAAACAGTAGTTAATTAGTAATTCGATCTCCAGTCTAGAATCAATCATAGATTAATAGAAAAATGTAACATGTTTAGGATGACTTATAGTTATTAAGATTAGAAAATATGGTTTAAGTGATATTTGCTCTATACAACATATTTTTGAAAATTTCTTATTCCAACACCTTAATGGACTCCTCATGAGATTTGATACACACAACGAAACTCCTCTTCATTCATTTGACATAAGCTAAATGGCGTTAGGAGTCACAGCAGGTCTTCTTTTTTACTGTCTTCATTTTCACTATGCTAGTGTTCCGTAGAACTTGTCTGGTTTTGTATCCGAATTTTTTGGGGGAATAAAAACAATTATTTTCTGAAAACTTCGAAGTTTGAAGACATTTTCTTTGATTTCCCCAAGCGCAAGAGCATTTACATTAATTTATTTAAATAATAAGTCAATTCGAAATTCTAAAAGAAAAATTCCTCAAGGACCCAAAATATGGGACCAATAGGGGGACAAGTGAGGTGTCCCCCTCCTATTGGATAATGAATTGGCCATCATTGAGTTGACCATCATTAATGGTGACTAACTCATTATCCAATAGGAGGAGAACACCTCACTTGTCCCATCTATTGGTCTCATATTTTGAGTCCCTGTAGCAAAGCTCATTCTAAAATTAACTTCATCATTTGTAAAATTTTGAAAGTAAACTTATCGCGACAAATTCTAAAAATAAACTTAAGACATTCACTGAAAAAAGAGTTGTAAATGTTAGATATAGGTGCCCTGCAGACAATAATTGTATATTATAACAGGATCTATATGAATATAACATCATTATCCAAAATGATACTATGCTATTTTGTTTAGTATTTATCTAGTGTTTTTAAATATAGATAAAGTCCTTAGAATAATACTAGACTATCAGAATATCGATGTTGATCGTCATGATGAAGAGATCTGATTAGTCGCTAACGTATATTCTAAAATGTTCCTAGTCGATGAAGTGTTGAGATAGTACATCATCACTTTGACAAGACTAGTGTATACTCTATTTATCCCTTTGAAGGACGATGATCCATCTCTTAGATTATTGATGTGGAGACATCAAGATACAATATACATGTGACTCATTAGTGAATGGGTTGACTGAACGACTCACCGAGAACATCTAGTTGGTAATTATACTTAACTGTTAAATAAAAGTTCTCAAGTGATATAGTACAAAGTAGTCTTTTAACCTAAGGCATGAGTGTAATATTTTACATGTTAGTATATGTGTACTTAGACTGTTACCTAACCACAATTCTCATTGAGTTGTGCATAACGGTTAGGGGTGCTAAACCGTATCTGTATCTGAGGAAATATCTATAACCGTATCTGTTAGGATACGAATGTGGTTACTCAAATCTATAACTGATAGGATATTGTTACATATATGGTTTTGTAGTGAAATATTTGTATCTGTATCCGAAATATCCGAATATCTATTAGTCATACTCTTACGATAGTTCCGATTCTTAGATTATGGATTTGTTGTTAATTTTGATGATCAAAATGTCTAATATTAAATTTTCAGTTATAATGAACATATTAACGAACTTTTTTGTATCGCATGAACTATGTTTTTCTTAATACTATCTAGTTTTCTCATATCCATTTTTTATCCTCAAGCATATCTGATTATATATTCGCATGTATATCCGTAATCGTATCCGATTTTAGCGGATATGATTATGAGTTTTTCTTACCGAGGTATATCCGTATCCGTATCCGTATCCGAGATGTGTAAGCAGATATGGATATGGTAAGCATCATATCCAAGCCGTATCCGGACCGGATGCACCCTTAATAACGGTTCTTGTTGGGTGCATCCCGATACATAAGTAGATATTGAGTAACTAAGATGAGATTCGTCTCTCCCAGTATAGGGGTTTGATGTCATAAGATTGTTTGATATAACTATAACATGGAAATCATTGGCCGAGGTGAATAAGATAAACAGAGTGTCAGTTTGATCTTATAGGTTATGAGTTTAATATCGACAAACACTAATCAAGCTATTAGGGTTTAACAGTTTACCATACTCTAGGCTCAATAGTTTAACATTGTTTGATGAATAGACTGACTGTACGGTATTATCACTGAGTGGTCCTGATAAAATTGGATAAGCATCTTGCAGACCTTTATCACAACTTATACCTGAGTAGTCTTCATGTGTAACTAGCACCTCTGTTGTACTTGTGGATATGATCCACTGCCGAGTTTTAAGTTGGGCCCTAGAGTCATACCAAGCGCGTACTTGAATCCTATGAAATACAAATTTATAGAGTAATGCGTATGATTAATACACATATATGATTTTTTCCGGATACACATAAACAGTTATATGTATCGATAAAATTAGAATGCTATGTGTTTGAGAAATGATTTTCAGATTTTTTTTTTTCATAAAGTTAACTTTTAATCAACTAATTGACGTTTTGGTCAACAATTGACTTTAGTCAACTGGTTGACTTTTTAGTCATATGATGACTATTAGTTAAAGATTGGAAAAATATCAAATACCGTATTTATGGAATACCATATTAGTAATAATAATGTGGTATTTGCATTTATGAAATACACATTTCATTATACCATGATTAATGAGTCATAAGATGAGTCATTAAGTGATATGGTTTGGGAACATGGTTTTAGGCACAGGGGTTTTAATTTTTCATGACTCATTACATGACTCATGGGATGAGTCATTGCATGACTCATGAATTGAATCATTACTTTTGATGACTCATGAGATGAGTCATGATATATCTTACTCTATAAATGTGATATCTCTCTCTCTCTCTCTCTTATGGAAAGATTAATGAATGAACGAATAAAAATTTGGTTTTCCATAAGAGAGAAAAGAGAGTTCTACCTCTTACTAAACTCTAGCAATTTTTGAGTAAAAAGAAGTAGTAGGATTTTAAGAACCCCTTGGTGGATATCTTGCCTTATGTCTCAAGAAGTCTCCAATTTTTCACGTTCACTTGGAGCTTTGGAGAACCACTACAAGGAGGTTTACTACAAAAGGAGCATAAGTTAAGGGTTGTTCGATCTACCATCGAATCACGCTTCAAATGCATGAACTTGAAACTCTTGTATGCTCTCTTTAATATAGAGATCATGTTAGATTTAATTAGGATGGTCCTAGTATGGATTTCATGCTCTTTCCATGCTTTGTATTTTCGTACATACAGTCTTCCACTGCGTATATTGCATGTATATTAAGCAGAGATTTCCTTCAGTAAATCCATTAAAAAGAATTGTCAATAAAAACAAATGAGTTATTTGCAACAGAGAACTACATTAGGTTAACATAATAAAACACATTGAAGTCTTAGGTTAACATAATAAAACACATTCAAGTCTCTTGTGAAGATAGTATACCAATCTTATATACAGTTTCAAAAAACGAGTGCAAAAAACAAGCTTGGAAAAGCTAATACATGCTTATGAGTTTTCTATAGGGGTGCATTTGGTCCGAATACGGCTCAAATATGATGCTTACCATATTCATATCCGTTTACTCATCTCGGATACGGATACAGATATAACTCGGTAAAAAAAATTTCGTATCCATATCTGCTAAAATCGAATATGGTTACGAATATACATGCAGATACAAAACGGATATAAAAAAACTAGATGATATTGAAATAAATATATTTCATGTGATACAAAAGAGTTCATTAATATGTTCATTATAACCGAAAAGCTAAAATTAGACATATTGATCATCAAAATTAACGACAAATCCATAACCTAAAAACTAAAACTATCGTAAAATATGGCCAATATGTATTTTGATATTTCGAATACGGATCCCCATATTTTACTACAAAACCATATTTGTAACAATATCCCATTGATTATAGATTTGAATAATCATATTTATATCCTAACAGATATGGTTACAAATATTTCCTTAGATTCGGATATGGTTTAACACCCCTAGTTTTATACCATCACCATCTGAACGCAAATTCTCATAAGATCTGTGCTTGGGCTAAACCAGGTGTTTTTGTGCACTTCTATAAAAATCATGACAAGCATAGAAATCTACCACACGCCACACCTTGTTAAATACCCTTCATCGTTCCAAAGGATCAGATAGAAAACTTCGGCAATTAAATCCTGGCACTTTGCTGGCGTTTTATGTATAGTAGAAAACTTTCAGAAAGAAAAGAATGGTCTTTAACAGTTGCTTCTTCACCAGTTCTAGAATTTACTTTCACTATCAAGTTCAGTTTCACAACTATCGCATAACAGAGATTTTGAATACGAGACGAGTTTGAAATCAACTACTCAATATAGCCAATAACAACCAGTTCACAAAATAGCAGTCTAGAACATCAAAAAGTACTTCCACATTCAGAACATATCATGACTGTCTTCCAAGTTCAAGTTCAAAACATCAGACATTTCGCCAAAACAAAATACTCCAATTATGCCACAAGAGTGCTGGCAGTTGTAGATTCACTGTAACAGAAGAAATTATTTAAGTAAGTAAACTTGTAAACTTTGAAGAAAGGAAAAGAGAGATCATTGATAAATCTGAGAATCACCACAGAGGAAAGAAGATGCTAGACACGAAAACAATAATAGAATATGGAATTAGACTCCAGACCACCACATCTTTATATACAAACAAAAAAGAACAAGCTATAGAAAAGAAAGATAATGCACAGAGCAATTTTGAGGCTATTGCAGAAAGATAATGCAGCATTTGTATCACATCATTGATCCGAAGGATTGAGTCTGAGTTGCGCCAAAAATTATAAGAGAGACACATCTAGATCTATAGGGGTGAGGGGTCCAGATGCAGTAATACAGGAGAAACCAGTAGCTTTCATCCATACAAAAAGTCATGCAGGAGGAGGAACATAGGATAGCAGTATGGGTGCCTACCACCGCATAGGAAAGTAAATACTAGTCATGGAAGCTACATTTGCATGAAAGAAGCAAGAAGGCCAAACAGCTTTTCTTGACTTGAATCAACTCCAGAACATGGGATTAGCCTCCAGACCACATTTTTACATGCAAGTAAAAGGTACGCCAGAAAAAAGAAAGATTTGCTTGAATTTTAGTATCTTAAGGATTCATGTCTGCTTATGGATCTCAGTAATATAATAGTCTCTCCAGAGCCAGTTCAAGGCTATTGCAGAAAGATAACGAGTATTTGTATCACATCAGTAATCCAAATGACGAAATTTATGTAGTGCACTAAAAAATTATAAGAGTTATCTAGAGGCACAGGGTAAGGGGTCAAAAATCAGGAAAAGAAAAAAAAACCACTAGTTCATCCATAAAGAACAGCCATGGCAGGAGAAAACATAGTCCAGAGATATGGGTGAAAGGTTATTGATACTGGATCTATACACAGCACAAACAATATATAATGTCTTTAATCATTAAAAAAAAGTTACACGCAGTTAAGGTTAACAATTCACTTGCAAAAGGTGTTAGATATTAACTAATTCATAATTACAATAGGTTTCCACATGGAAAACTATTAATTCTACATAGGTCCACTGTCTTGCTACTTTACAAATCATTTGAAGCTCCATGACTTGCCTTGTTCAGTTAATCAACAAGAAAATTACTCAGCAATAAAACAGCATATCATAAAGTGAGAAAGTAAGAAAGCAAAAAAGTTAAAAAAGATAATAGCTGGCGTTGCAAGTATCACTCACTATTTCCACACCGGGGGGAGCTTCTTGGTCCTCTTGTAGTAGCGAGCCAACCGATGAATCCTGCTCTCCACAAGGATCAACCTAAACTTGGAATCCTTGTCCTTCCGGTTCCTTTCCAAGTGCTTTCTAATAGCAACTGCCTTCTTTATCAGATGGTAAAGATCCTCGGGGATCTCCGGAGCAAGGCCTACCAGAGTAACATCGGGTTTACACATAATTACAGAAAAAAAAACTGACGCAAATTTTATCATGTTCAGCTAGACCACAAAGTTATTAGCTAGCTTTTGCTGGAGAAATTTTGATTTTTGAGACAAGATGATGCGTAGATAAAATCCTTCAAGTAATGAATTTCAAATCTCTAATCGGAAACATGACTTCAAATTATTTTAAAAATAATTTCTGAATTTCATATTCTAAACATGACTGTATGGAAAATGACACCACTTTTACAGAGGTGCAACGGATCCCAAAGCATCTCCTCTTCGTTTCAAATAGCAGATGCTAAAATTGTCAATGTGAAGAGTGACATTTATACATAAGCAGCCAATGTCAGCAATAATAGTTTCGCGTAGGGGTTGTTTGGTAGGAAAGAAAATGGATGGCAACCCCTTTATGGAAAATACCTTCTAAAAGGTTTTTGGGTGGATCGGAGCAAAGGCCTAGGTCTCCTAGGCTTCCGCCTGCCTAGGTGTTGAAAGCGTCTAGAGGAGCAGAGACTGCTTATGTAGACTGGACCGCTAGGTCTTAGCGGTGATTTCCTCTATTGCTGTCTCCACATCCTCTAACCTCCTCTGACCCCCACCGACTAAGAACACCTCCAAATTCTCCGACCTTCAGCATAATCTCCACCACCCTTAAACAAAAAAGAATTTCTCCTAGGTCTTGCACTTAGGTTCTAGGCGCCAGCTTGGCACCTAACGATGCCTAGCACTTTCGATTACATTGATTGTAATTAAAAAATTAAAAAAAGAAAAACATCTAGGTCCCACGCCTAGGCCTTATAGCACTTTCTGTAACCTAAAATTGAGTAATTTCAATAAAGTCATTTCTCAAAAGTGGATGACCGACCCATTTTTTATGGAAAACCCATTTCCGGCTCAAATTGTAGGAAATGGCTTGGAAACCCATTTTGAATTCCCCCCCTTAGAATCTGGTTTCTTTCTTTTGATGAAAACAACAAAAACTGGGTTTCCAACCCATTTCCTATAATTTGGGCCAAATACGAGTTTCTAGCAAATGGGACCATACATCCACTTTTGGAAATAAGGTTACCTAAAAGTACTCCAATCCAAATAAAATGAAAGAGACCACTTCTAAAAGATGGTTTCTATAAATGGGTTTCCACTCATCTACTACACAACCAATCAGCCCCTTGATGGAAAACAATGTTACGGTAAGCGATGCAATGTTCTAGTAAGTGCTAGGCACCAACCCTACGCCTAGTGCCTAGGCACTTTTTGTTTAACTGGAGATGAAGGAGATTTTGTTGAGGGTTGGAGGTAGAGGAGTTGTTCAAGGTCGTTGAACATCAAGAAGATAAAGAGGATATGGAGGCAGCAATGGAAGAAATCAGACCACAACCTAAACTTTGCATCCTGCATAACGTCCCATGCTTCCTTAAGCGATCTCAAGACCTAGGCGGAGAGCCTAAGTTATGCCTAGGCCTAAGCAAGAGCCTAGATCGCCTTTTTAAAACTATGATGGATAATATATACCAACAAAGAAATTTATATATAATAATCTAATAAAAGAGGAGCCATGGGCTGAGAGAACTTCAAGCCCATTCATTGATATATTTAAACAGAGAGAAGATATGCTCAATGAATTAATTTTAAAAGTTTAAAACAAGTAAAAATAATAGCAACAATGGGAGAATCTTTGAGCATTATAATTGACAGTTGTAGTAATGATATTTTCATACCCACACTGTTTATTTAAAATTAACAACCATTCTCGAGAACTATAAATTTCAAAGAAAAAACATTACTAAATGGTCCAAATCACAATTGAACACTGCTCTGATTCCTTACCAAAGATAATTTCTTAAAACTTAAATCTTTAAGGTTTTATCAAAACAATCGATGCTAAAATCTTAAATTATGCTTGTGAGTTTTAATGCTAGGTGATTTTGCTTAGGCTGATAGACAATGCTGCAAACTTGAGTAATAGAGCCAAAAAGCTAATCAGTTTGTGCCCTGGAAATGTCCTACATCATTAAATAAAGGAAGAAAGACATGAGGTTATTATACTGATATTAATGTAAAATTCCATCTGGCGACGTGCCATCACATTTATTCTCTATTTTCATCCATTTTCTTAATAATCTTCTACTGTAACATATATAGAGCAAGAATGCTCAGATCTCATGGAAATATGGTCATTAATACTTCATAGTATAGTACCATTTAGTGTTTACAATGGTTCCCTTCTAATGGTTATTGCTATGTATACAATTTTAGTCAC
Organism: Asparagus kiusianus; assembly: GCA_022839385.1. Lineage (NCBI taxonomy): Eukaryota > Viridiplantae > Streptophyta > Magnoliopsida > Asparagales > Asparagaceae > Asparagus > Asparagus kiusianus. The sequence goes on from BQKN01067423.1 coordinate 24,855, forward strand.
AAGCAGTGTTATCGAGACGCAAGGCGCAATGCGGGGCGCAAAGGTCCCTTACGCGCACCATGCGCAAGGCGCATGAGGCGCGCGCCTCACTAATTGAGGCGCATAACTCAAACTAATATTTGCCAACATCATAAGACAAAAAACATATATGCAACATATTAGTTACCTACATCCAAAATTATGAGAATATCAACTTAAATCATCAAATTATGCTAACTAAAATTTTAAAGTAACAAAAAAGATACAAGAAACATGTATTTAAATCATCAAATTAAGTGATTTAACAATTATGAGCATATGTTTATAAATTATCACATAAAAATACTAAGAAATATAATTAACAAACATGACTGTTCATAATTTTCTAGTTAGTATTCTTAATTGATATTTGCTACTTAGCATGAAAAGATAAAGAATGAATGTAATAATTACATATTTACATGTTCATAATTTGCTAGTTAGCATGCTAATTAGAGAAGAAAGTTACAATTAGCAAACAAGTATACTAAATTACTAATTATTGTTTCTTTTTTATAGGTTAAACATGAAAAGATGAAAATAGATTAGCAACTAGTAACAAAGAGTATATTACATGATATAAATATGTAATTATGTAAATTATTTTAAAAAATAGAAGAAAGAGTATGTTACATAACGCAGGTGCGAGGCGTGAGCGAGCGCGCCTCGCTGCGTGCAGCGCCTCGCCTCGCGTGCGGGGCGCATTTCCCCAGGCCGAAGCACCCCGCGCCCGGGGGCGCGCGCTTCAATAAGCCTGGTCACAAGTTCCTTCAAAACTCTCTGTTAATTGTAATTTGATGATATTTCGCTCTAGATCTTATTTTTTTCATGTATGCTGCTATACTTTTGGTGGATTTAGAAGCTATGACAAATGACAAGGATTTTCTGTTATTTTCCTCATACAACTGGGAATCATGCTATAAGAGCATTCTGATAATTCTATTGGTGCCAAAGCCACCAAAGTTGAGGACATTAGGGTGGACTCCAATTGTGGAGAATAGGTGACGTCAGTGGATTAGGTGGACAATGGATTTGGTAGGGAATAGGTAATGGCGGCAAGGTTGTGGAAAACATAAAGCAAACAGAAATGAGGTGGCACCATTCGGGCCTTTTGGTGCTTTAGCGGCAAACATCAGGAAAAATGTGAAGTAAGAAAGCCATCCAGCTTAAACTTAAATATGTATACGTACTAAAAAAGAAAATTTCAAAAAATCTAAAACATCTACAAATACATATTTGACAATTCATTGAGACCCTAAACATGAAATAGATATGTAACAATCACACAATATCAACAAAGTATTGCACAAAACGAAATGACATACATGTTCACCAAAGAATACTATTACTTCTCGTTCTTTCAACTTTCAAGTTCCTCTAAAGGAGTGGAGTGTTACTGAGCTTCGTCGACGCGGTGGAGGGCTTCATCGGGCAGAAGTGGGAGTTTCAACATTGTAGCGAGGAGAGCCGGAAATCAAGAGAGATGAGAGGAGGTGGCGACGATGGAGTTGAGTTCTAGCGTCCCCCCCCCCCCCTCCATAGATAGATACGAGAAAGAGAATTGAGATATTGAGTGTTTATTAAGTAAAACGGGTTAGATTCGGGTCGAGTCTCAACATAGAATAAAAATCTACTTTTTAAAAAGCAGATAAAAGCCTTAAAACGGATTAAATTCTCTATTGCCCGCTTTTAACCAGCTATTGCCTGCTTTTTCAGATATTTGGCCGCTCTTGTGAGCGAAAAACATCGGGACTGCTTTTCACATCCACTTTTGGCCAAAAGGTCTTGAATCCTAGCCACTACCGCTAGAAGCCCCCTCTATAGCGTCGCTATAAGGCACTTTCTTAAACACCAGATAATGGTGCATCTAATTATCTAAGATGAGGAACACATAGGGTTTCCATCTAGTTGCAAGAGGACCTACCCCACTCCCTAAAAGGGAGGCTCGACATTCTTGCGGGCTAGTACATGGCCCTCAATCAGTCATATGTTCCAACAATGGAGGTACAAAACTCTAAAAAATCATGAGGGTGATTTGACAAGGGAAAACTAGTGCAATGGCTCATCCAACCATCAAAATCCTCTCAGACACTCCAACAAGTGCATGCAAGTTATGTCGTATTCACCCAACAATGTTCTCCCATCCCTTTTCCCTACAATCTATGACATGGAAAGAATTCCCAATTCATGGACAACAAATCTAACTTCCTACCCTGTTCTGAAAAATTCATATATCAAACAAGTTCGACCACATATGTCCTCCTCATGTTCACTCAAATGGCCCTTACTCCGGAAAACTGTCCAACTACGGGATCTACTACCCCTTTGGTACTTCATAATCCTTCCACCCCTATTACCCTCCCTATAAGCATTGAGCACCTTGGCATGTGCCCCATAACCCTACCCCTGAAACTTTCCTCCAACCCCGAATACACCCCTCAATCAAGCCTCTCAAATTGGAATCTCATACGTTTATATAGATAAAACTGATGTTTCGAATGAAGCACCAATTCGTGCAAAAGGTACTTGCCGTTAAAGAATGATATCACTTCTTTAAATGCTTACACTGTACTCACACTCTCAGGAGCTATTCAAGCATAATTTTGATATTTGTAATTCGTGACACCCTAATTATGAAGGTCTCCCACCTCAAATAGGAGGGGTCTTTTGCTGCTGAGTAAAGACAATGTTCACTAAAATTGATGACGCTTTTCTCTGGTGTTCGACAACTATGCATTGGGCTGATTCTTTACTTAACATCGAAATTGTTCATATTTCAGCATTTTATTTGAGCATTTTATCAAGAAAATCATTACATGCATACTTTGTGATATCGCTTCAACTGCGACAGAATTCTATAAGCCAAGTACTCAAAGAGGTGGTATATCCATTTTATATAGCAGAGAGAATCATACCATGACCTTTCAAGATCCTAAGGATCTTGCTCCCAGTGACGCTCTTCACCTGAGCAATCCCGTGCGAATCACGAAGGATCACACCAATCTGCGACGGAGTCAGCCCCTTCTTCGCAAACTTGCAGATGTTCTCCTCAACCTGACAATCCAAAACACATCAAATCGCAAACTACCATCACTCAACGATCCAATATCTTAAAAAAAAAAACTCACATCTTGGGACGAGATCTTGAGCCAGCTCGGTGGAGTCCTCTTGTAGGGAAGCGCCGACGAGGAGATACCCTTTCTGCGGAGATTTAAAGACAAAAACGAATGAAGAGATTTTTGCGAAACGATTGAGAGAGATGAACAATGGTAAGAGTAGAGGGTCAGAGAGGATACCCGTGGCTGTGCATACGACCCATGGTTGCAGCGGAGGCGGAGGCGGCGGCGGAGGGAATTAGCGATTTCTTACCTTTCTCTGTCGCCGGCGGTTTCGAGTGAAGAAGAACGCTTGCTAGGGTTTTGATGCACTTATATATGCAATAGAGAGCTAAATACCGAAAATGTCCTTAGTTAGCGGCTAATGGGCATGATTGGGTTCGATCACTTACGGGATAGGCTCGAGCTCGTTAGAGCGGATCGAGGGTCACAAAATTATCACGAGTCACTGCTCTCGTAGACTTACAGCATCTCCAACCCAAAATGGTATAGTTTTTATATTATGTTGATGTACTTTTTATACTAAATTACTATTCTATCTCTAACACATTACATAAAATTTTACACAAAAAAAATATTCCTTTTATTATTCTATTTTTTAACATTTTTATCTATTTAAAATATTTAACAAATTTTTTTATTTTAATAATTTACACCAAATTTTACGCAAAAAAAAAGTTTATTTTAATAATTATTTTATATTATAATTTTATTATAAAAGTTAAAAATAAAAAATTTAAATGGAATAAACTGAGGTTAATGAATGATATAATAAGATACAATAGGTATTTTTAATTTGTTATCACATAGTTTAAGGGTAAAATCAGAATAACAAAAAAACTCTAAAGCTACAGGGTTGCGCCATTCCTAGCGCAATAATGTAGCACCTCATCAATTTAACGCGTGATTTAACAACGAGTTAGAGGGAGTTTTTTGCGCTAAAATAGGTGCGCTAAATTGCAGCTCCGTTGGAGATGACCTTGGCACTAGCAGCGAATTGCAGAGAGGTGCAAGAAAAAAAACCCAAATGTGAGTGCATCCCGAAAAATTACGACAATAATCAGGGAAAAAGACCTTATTTAGAGTTAATTTCAAGCTGAATGCATTTCTATTTTTGCGTCTTGAATTTTTAAAGTGAAAGTATATCTATTTTCCTACTTTTGTTTTGTATACTTTTGTTTCTATCTTTTTTACATACTTAGAATTCTTCGTATCCATGTGCTGAAATTTACGATATTCCTTTGTTTCTCTAGCTTTGGCTAGTATGTATAAGTTTGTTTTCCCCCAATATTGTTATGAACAAAATAGATTCCTGTGCGTCATAGGTTGTCATGTTATATGCAAAAATGAGTTTCTCAGCCGTTGGAAGATGTGAAAAGTAATTCCATTCATTTATTATAGAAAGAGCATGTTTGATAACTAGTCAAAGTGTGACTTATAAGCCACTGAGATATTGTCACGCCCTAATTCCAAAATGTAATAGTTTGGAACGTGACTCGACCGGCAATGCCACCATATGGTCACATTCACGCCTCTAGAACCTCCTGTATACAGATATATTGCCAAAAGAACTACTATATAGAGCATGTAACTAAGATAACAAAGAAATTAGATAGATAAAAAAATATCTAAAAATTTCAGAGTTCTATGACAAGTCCACAACTATTCAAAAAGAAAGGAAAAATACACCATAGTCTGGAGATCCACACGTGACTAAAGAAAAGCCTAAACCAAATAACTATTTAAATCAACTGAACTGGAGAACTGATAAAAAGAATGGTGATCACTGCCGATGAGCCTGCCCCTCGAAATACTCTCGGTCCTGCGAAGAAAGAACGGTTCCCGAATCTGGGGCACGCAAACCCCAGGGGAGTCAGAAAACTCCCAACAAGCATGTAAAATGAAGAAATTGTGCGCGTGTAAGTGTAAGTGGCATATAAAGAAAAGATAAATTCTAAATTTATAGTGATAAAAGAAAAGGCTAAATCATAGAGATAAAAATAATGTCCGTCACCAACACACAATTGTATTATTATTATTTTAGATGTTATTTGAATTAGAGAAGAATATTTTCATGTATATAAATCGGTTCCCCGTAAATCGTCCCGGGAACACGGCTTCAAGTTAGGTATTGGCCTTTTGGCCCTTGTATATATATAACTCAGGATATCAGGAATGCGCAAGTGCCCGTTTATA
>BQKN01067423.1:35184-55742 GCA_022839385.1 Asparagus kiusianus
CCATTAGTACCGATAATGGTGGTTGTAAGAACATCATCAAAACATAAAGGCTAACAATCTCCCCCTTTTTGATGATGATAACCAACCATAATAAGAGCAAAAGTAAAATAGCTTATAGATAGTGCTCCCCCTATCTATGAGCTCCCCCTAAGTATATGCAACAATTGAGGAGATATTTCTCCCCCTTTGTCACCATAAAAAAAAATGGGGTAAAAGAAATGCAAAATGCAATTAAACAAGCACACAATGTAGAACTCTCACATAGTGCATAAGCCCAAACCATTTCTTATGCGACAAAAATCATCCTCTCCAAGAGGCTTAGTAAATATATCCGCTAGTTGAGATTTTGTGTCAACAAATACTAGGGATACATTTAGTTTCTCTACATGATCGCGTAAGAAATGATGGCGTACATCAATATGTTTGGTTCTAGAATGCAAAACCGAATTTTTTTGAAATATTTATGGCACTTGTGTTATCACAAAAGATTTTAATATTTTGGAAATTCAAATCATAGTCAACTAGACTTTGTTTCATCCATAAAACTTGAGCACAACATAAGCCGGCGGTAATGTATTCCGCTTCCGTAGTGGACAATGCAACACAATTTTGTTTCTTGGAAGCCCAAGAAACAAGTGAATTTCCTAAGAATTGGCATGTTCCACTAGTACTTTTGCGATCTACCTTACATCCGGCAAAGTCGGCATCACAAAAACCATATAAATCAAAAGAAGTGCTTCTTGGATAAAACAAACCAAGATTAAAAGTACCATTAACATATTTAATGATCCTTTTAACCGCAATTAAATGAGATGCTTTAGGAGATGCTTGAAAACGTGCACATGCACACACACTAAACATGATATCGGGCCTACTAGCGGTAAGATAAAGAAGACTACCTATCATACCTCGGTATAATTTTTGGTCCACGTCTTCACCACTTTCATCCGCATCAAGCTTAACACTAGTGCTCATGGGAGTGGGCGCATGCTTAGAATTCTCCAACTTGAATTTCTTCACCAATTCCTTCGCATACTTGCTTTGTGAGATGAAGATCCCATCCTTAGTTTGCTTGACTTGGAGCCCGAGAAAGAATGTAAGCTCTCCCATCATACTCATCTCAAAGTGATCCTGCATAACTTTAGAAAATTCCTTGCACAAGGATTCATTAGTACCACCGAAAATAATGTCATCCACATATATTTGAACTAAAATGAAATCATTTTTCCTTTTTCTTACAAAAAGAGTGTTATCAATTGTTCCTTTTGAAAAACCATTTTCAACAAAAAAACTAGAGAGGCGAGCATACCAAGCTCTAGGAGCTTGTTTCAACCCATATAAAGCTTTTTGTACCCGGTAAACATGATTTGGAAAATCATGATCAATAAAACCGGGGGGTTGCTCAACATACACTTCCTCTTCTATAAAACCATTTAAGAAGGCACTTTTAACATCCATTTGAAAAAGTTTAAAATTTTTGAAACTAGCAAATACCAAAAACATCCTAATAGATTCCAACCTTGCAACCGGTGCAAAGGTTTCATCATAGTCTATGCCCTCCTCTTGATTGTATCCTTGGGCAACCAAACGAGCTTTATTCCTAGTAACAATGCCGTGTTCATCAAGTTTGTTTCTAAAAACCCATTTTGTACCAATAACACTAGCATTGTTAGGTCTAGGAACTAACTTCCAAACTTCATTTCTTTGAAAATTGTTTAATTCTTCATGCATAGCCAAAACCCAAAATTCATCATTTAAAGCATCATTAATCTTTTTAGGCTCTATATGAGATAGGAAAGCAACATTACCACACTCACTCAAGGCTTTTGAGCGAGTAATAACTCCTTTTGAAGGACTCCCAATGATTTGCTCCTTTGGATGATTTGATGTGAATTTCCAAGCTTTAGGAGTTTCAACTTGATCTTGAGCATTGGAGCTATCTACATCCTTTTGAGCTTCTATAGAGGGAGTATCATTGATTTGCAACAAGTCCAATCCTCCCTCAATATCATCATCATCATCTTTCCTAGGCAAAACAACTTGAGAACAAACATTAGTCTCATCAAAAGTAACGTTTATAGATTCTTCAACAACGAGGCTTCGTTTATTGAAGACCCTATAAGCCTTACTTCGAGGTGCATAACCCAAGAAAATACCAACATCAATTTTGGAATCAAATTTATCATGGTGATCTTTTGTATTTAAAATGAAACATTTGCAACCAAAAACACGAAAATAACCAATGAAAGGAGTTTTTCCATAATAAAGTTCATAAGGAGTTTTCTTAAGCTTTGGTCTAATCAAAACACGATTCAAAACATGGCAAGCCGTATTGACGGCTTCCGCCCAAAAATATTTTGGTAAATCAAATGAGTTTAACATAGTGCGTGCCATCTCTTGTATGGTGCGATTTTTCCGTTCAACAACACCATTTTGTTATGGTGTTCTAGGAGCGGAAAACATGTGAGTTATACCATGATGAGCACAAAAATCATAGAAAAATTCATTTTGAAATTCACCACCATGATCACTTCTAATTTTAACAACTTTCAAATCTTTTTCATTTTCAATCCTTTTAACATGATTAGCAAATTCTTCAAAACAATCATTTTTCTTTGCAAGAAATATTGTCCATGTAAAACGAGAAAAATCATCAATAATCACAAAAACATAATGTTTGCCTCCAAGAGAGGTAACACGCATAGGACCAAATAAATCAAGATGAAGTAATTGTAAAGGTTTAGAAGTCGATACCTCATGAATGGATTTGAAAGAGGATTTTGTTTGTTTACCTTTGGCACAATCCTCACAAATTGTATCTTTTATGAAGTTCAAGTTAGGTAGCCCTTTCACAAGATTCTTCTTAGACAATTTTGATATCAACTCTATATTTGCATGTCCAAGTCTCTTGTGTCAAATCCAAGGGTTTTCATCAATAGCCGCAAGACACTTCACATCTTGATTTACTAATTCATTCATCTCAAAAATATAAACATTAGACTTGCGATTTGCAATAAAGACAATTTTTCCATTCATACTAATGATGCATTTATCCGGTTTAAAAGAAATATCAAATCCTTTATCACTTAATTGACTAATACTAAGAAGATTATGATTCAAACCACTTACCAAATAAACATCTTCAATAATGGGTGAGGGTTTCTTACCAATAGAACCGATACCAATGATTTTACCTTTCACACCACCACCGAAGGAGACATTGCCTCCTTCAATCCTTGATAGGGTTGCAAATAACTCTTTGTTGCCCATCATATGATGTGAGCAACCACTATCAAGGTACCACATCTCCTTACGTCGTTGCCGTGATGTTTCCTACAAAAGAAGAAGATGAAGGTGTAGTAGCTTTAGGTACCCATATCTTGGGTCCTTGGTGGTTAGTAGTTTTGGTACCTTTGGGTACCCATATCAAGCCATAAAAATCTTCATTGTCTTTAATTCTACAATGAGTAGAAATGTGTCCATGTCTCATACAATAGGTGCATACAAAATTTCTTTTGTATGTACGGATGTTAGAACCATGAAACCTATTTCTACCATGGTGGTTATAGTAGTCATGAACATGAGTGGGTCTAGTCCTACAACCCTCAATTTCTAATCTTTCAATCTTTGATCTTAATTGCTTATTCTCGAAATCGAGATCTCCTAGCAATTCATCTTTTAGAGCTAGAGAGGTTGTTAGTTGTTCAAGCTTAATATCACAAGAGGCATGCAATTTTTTAAAAGAAGAGTATTCTTTAGACATTCTTTTAAATTCAAAGTTCAACTCTTCTAAAGCCATAGCTATGTCACATTGCATATAGAAAGATTCACTTTCGGCCTCGGATATTACCTCATGTTCATTTGCCATGAAACAAACATTTGGGTCATGAAGAGCAAATTTGGCTCCCTCATCATCGCTATCCGAATCACTTGGTTCGGATTCTTCCCATCCGGCATACATAGCCTTCTTCTTCTTGTACTTCATGTACTTTTCTTTGAGCTTGGGGCAATTCTTAGCGATGTGACCCGGTTCATTGCATTCAAAACATTTACCTACACGAGAGGAAAACTTGTTGTTAGATCGAGGATTAAATTTTTTGTTCATTTTTATAAGTCTAGAGATTCTTCTAGAGAGATGAGCCACTTCTCTAGAAAAATCAACTTCACTCTCCGATGACGAAGATGAGTTGTCACTAGCTCCTTTGAGAGCTATGGTCTTCAACTTTGGTGACGACTCCTCAACTTCACGTGATGGCACTTCCTCCTTCTCTTTCCCTTTGAGCTTCTTCTCATGCACTTTGAGCTTTCCGATAAGACTATCAAGAGCTAAAGTAGTGAGGTCATGAGCTTCCTCAATAGCCGTAGCCTTGGGCTCCCATGCCGGAGTCAAGGAACGAAGTATCTTGTAGTTCATCTCTTGAATGGATAGTTGCTTATCTAGACCATGTAATTCATTGATGATATTAGTAAAACGGGAAAACATAGCATCAATGGATTCATTAGGAAGCATTTTGAATAGCTCATAATCATGCATAAGTCCACTAATCTTAGACTCCTTAACTTGGGGTGTTCCCTCATGTGTGACACATAATTTTTGCCAAATTTCGTATGCGGTTGCACACGTGGAGACTCTATTGTATTCATTGGGGGAAAGACCACAAATTAAGGCGTTCATGGCCTTAGCATTGAGATTGGCAAGGTGCCTTTCATCATCGGACATGTTCTCAACTTTAGACTTCTCTACATATTTCTTTTCTATGAGCCCTAGGATGTCAAGGTCAATACAACGAAGATAAATTCTCATCCTAGCTTTCCAATAAGCAAAATTAGTCCCGGTGAAGAGAGGTGGTCTAGTTGTGGATTGTCCTTCTAACATATGCATATTCAAAGAAGCCTCCATTGGATCTTTTCTCTAAGGTGATTAAACCAAAAATTAATATAGAGACCAAGCTCTGATACCAATTGTTGGACCCTAGAGGGGGGGTGATTAGGGTCAAAAGGCTCTAATATGCAATTTAAAACATAAACAAGCAATCCACAGTAAATAGATGCAAACAAAGTAAATAAGAGAGGGTTAGGAATCGTTATCCTTGACGCGCGATGTGTTAACGAGGTTCGGCCCTCTGGCCTACGTCCCCGCTCCCCACTCTCGAGGAGAAATCCACTACACACCCGGTTTGGAAGCCGGAACTTCGTCTACACAGCGATCCCACACGATCTCTCTCACTACACAGTTTGATCTCAACAGATCACTCCCTCACAGTAGATCTTACTCAAGATCTCAACTACACAGCACAAGATAACAGATGCAGAACTCTCTCTTACAAAGCCCCTATGGCAAAGAGATCAAATTACTGAAGCTGGGAGGTGAGCTCACACAAAACCACAGAGAAGAAAGCAGAACTGATTTGAAAATTTTTCTCAGCAGAAACAGAAAACACTCTCTCTGGTTTTTCAAACGTTGGGCTAAGGAAGAAGAAGCAGCATTGGGGTTTTTATAGAATAGATTAAAACATTTTTAAAACCAAACCCAATCTTCCTGTTTAGGAAGATAATCTCCTTTACAGAGTCTTAGCTCAGACTGAGCCAAGCACAAAAGAGTGAAAGCACGACAATCGAAGCAAAAAATGACCGTTTAAAAAATCTCGCTTTGACTGAAGGGACAAAGTGCGGTCGTCCGAAATAACATTCGGTCGACCGAAAAATCACGTCGGTCGACCGACCGAAAAATTCGGTCGACCGACCGAAAAATTCGGTCGACCGCGAGTTGCTTCAAAAATTTAGAAAACCAGCAGCGCCGGTCGACCGATGAAAAAATCGAGAGTTCGGTCGACCGGCCCGGTCGACCGACGACCTCTCTGGAAACCAGTAAGGAAAGATGACATGTGCGGTCGACCGGTCCGGTCGACCGCTTTCTGACATATGCTGGAAAACAGTTTTTGGCCAAGTTAAAATATTTGCAAAATATTTATTTGACCTCTGAAAAATCTGAAACTTTGTAAAATATTTTTGATACTAAAAACAAACTGTTTGAGAAAAGAATTTTGCAGATAGGTCCTCGTATTTGTGAAAAATAAGGTTTTGTGAAAAACGCTTAAAAGCTTGAAAATGAAAACGTGTGTGTGAGTCCCAATAGCTTCAAGTAAACTTAGTAACTCTTTGCCTACATTCTAGCACTAGAGAGAAACATAAAGAAAAGCTAATATCCTCATATGAAAGCATTACTTGAGCTTTGATATAGCTTGAATTGGATGAAGCTTTTGTATGGCTTTGTTGTTCTTGAAATAACGTTGCTTCATCTCTTGGCCTCCTCCTCCTTTGGATATCATCTTTGTAGCATATATTCCATCCATCCTCCATTAATGGCACTAACGAGCTTGATAAATGATTTTACTACATTTACACTCAATAAGCCATTAGTACCGATAATGGTGGTTGTAAGAACATCATCAAAACATAAGGGCTAACACATCGCCCCCGAACGACAACTTGCCAAACAACGAATTTGTGTTAGAACCCTAACCAAGTCGCACACACAAATGACCACACTAGCTGGGCTAGGTTGGTAGCGTTTAACAACCCTACCCCACCTAAACTACGACGTGATGGTCAGAGTTAACCCAACCCTACGCGTCGAGCAGACGAGGGTAAAAGGAGAGAGCTTAGCGAGAGGACTAAGAGAAACTCTCCAACAACTTACCATACGGAAGAAAACAGTATGGCTAGCCCGACTCAAATAACAGTCGGTGAAAGCAAATCAAAATCATTGACTGCCAATGATTTGCTAAAAGTCCTAAGCATGAACCAACACAAAAAATAAAGAAAGGCTACAAATGCAAAACCAAGAATAATCAGAAGCATAAGAAGCCATTCCAGACATAGTTTAAGAGCAACATGTTCAGAACAAAGGTATAGCAAACATCAGTGAAATTACAACAATTCATAACAAAAGAAGAGCATCCAAAATAAACTTCAGCAGGCTGAAGGAGGCGATCCTAGCCTTAACATCCACAAGCTCTACCGACTGTCGGGCTCGAACCTTCTCTTCCTGCCTCTGCTGGAGCTTGGCGAGAGCAGCCTGAGCATCTTCTTCTTCCTGGCGCAAGCCTTGGAGGATTTGTGACTCCTCGGTAGCAAGGCGAACGACCCTTACGTTCTCCTCCTACCACTTCTTCAGGTCCTCCTCGTCTCGGGCGGACTCGACCACCAGGAATGAGCAAGCATCGTGATAGGTGTCCATCCTATCCAGCAAGACACTGTGTCGTTTCTGCAAGTGTCTAAACTCGGCCTCCTTCTCCGAGATACTCTTCTCTCGAGCTTCGCATTCGATAGCCCGCTGAAGCTGAGCACTCATCAGAAGGGGCGTCGGCTCGTCGCTAGGATCGACATGCGCCAGCTCTTCAAGGCGATATAGCAGCCCCTTCAGGCGATTGAGCTCTCGCCCGTATTGCCTGGCCAATTGAGCACCTCCTACACGCCGAATCTCCTCGAGACGATCAGCCACGTGGGGAAAAATATCACAGCATCTGCCACCACCTTGACTGACAATGATCGCCGTCCTGCATAAGTCATCCTCCAACTTTCGGAGGACGTTGAGCGTCGGAGCGAGGTTCGGAGTGGCCGACCCCTGGGTCGGGTTGACAGCTGCGGTCAGCGCCACGTCGGTACCAACAACGCCGGAAGAGGAAGCAATCCCCTTCCCCTTAGAGATGCATGATTTTGCCTCGGAAGCCATCTTGCGAGCAGGAGGGATGTTCAACTCTCGTTAGATGGAGCCTCTTGAGAGTGAATAGTCCTCAAGAGGAGGACGAGCGAGCTATTTGAACGGGATTTCGACAGTCGAGATCCACGGACTCGAACCGAGCAACAGTTCTGATTCTTCGGGGCGTTTTTAATTCTACGGCCATGAAGGCCCTGACCTTTGGGATCCGAAACCAACGGCTCGAATCAAGCACAAAGGGCGAGGTGTTCCATCACTTCACATTTAATGCGAGGCGGTGTGCCAACGCCGCCTTAGCTGGCGAGCACAAGGGTCCACAAATGGACGCGTGGCCTACTCAACCCGATTTCATCTATTGCGGGGAGTTCTCCAGTGGCATAAACGCGCCGAAGCTTGAGTTTGCTTGTGGCATAAACTCGTCGAAGCTGAAGTTCGCATGTGGCATAAACTCGTCGAAGCTGAAGTTCGCATGTGGCATAAACTCGTCGAAGCTTGAGTTTGCCTGTGGCATAAACTCGTCGAAGCTGAAGTTCGCATGTGGCATAAACTCGCCGAAGCTAAAGTTTGCTTATGGCATAAACTCACCGAAGCTTGAGTTTGCCTGTGGCATAAACTCGCTGAAGCTTGAGTTCGCCTGTAGCATGAACTTGCCAAAGCTTGAATTCGCCTTTGGCATAACTCGTCGAAGCTTGAGTTCTCCCGTGGCATGAACTCGCCAAAGCTTGAGTTCGCCCTTGGCATGACATCGCTGAAGCTCGAGGTCGCCTATGGCGTGAACTAGTCTAAAACTCGGAATCACCTAAAGAGCTAGATGATGGATAGCAACACGCAACAATAAAAGCAAAAAGGGAGTACGTTCGTCATACATTGAGAAAATGCAAAGTTCATTCATCAGCAATTTTCAAGACAGTACATTTGAACAAAGTTATGACTTTACAATCGATAAAGTCATAACATTACATTGGAAACAAAAGATTGAACAAGACACTTTTAGTTTAACCCTATCCTACAAGCTTAGCATAGAAAACTAAAAGATGCGAGCTTTGCCTTGACCTTGGCTATCCTCTTAGCATGGACTGCATGAGCCTCGTCCTCGGCCTCCTACCTAACCTTGGCCTCGAAAGAAGCATTAGCTGCAGCATCTTCTTGGCGCAGCACCGGAAGAATACGCCTCTCCCGTGCAAGAGCGCCTTGGATGGTCTCGCTCTGAATGCGTAGGCCCGTCAAAGTCGACTCCCCCTCGGCATGCGAGATCCTGCCCTAAACAACTGAGAAAGCGGTGACCTCCATCTCAACCTGCAGCAGACATTACCGGTTATCCAGGTGGGCGACGAAGGACTCCTTGTCTTCTATATCCCTCTTTCGGCATTCCTGCTGCCACGCCCCATGACGACGGGCCGAGGCCAAGAATTGCGCTACGTCACGCTCCAAATCCGCCTGCCACAGATCCTCTAACCTTATTAAGAGCAGTTCTAGATCGAGAAGCTTCATCGAACAACGTATGACAAGTTTGTAATCGCCCAAGCGTCGGATGTTGGCCACACGATCTAAAAGAGACCGCTTGAGATCCACATAGGCATCATGGCCTTGGTCAATGAGGGAGATCACTCGCCTCGCAGCACTTTCCAATCCTTGAACATGCGTCTGCGGATTAGCGGAATCTAAGGAACTAGATCCCTGACCGCGATCGAGCATAGCGACAAAGGAGGTCTCGAGATGAGACTCCACTCCTAGTTGAAAAACGGGTAGTGAAACGGGCACAACCGCGGGTTTGGATTCAGGCTCTGGCCCCTCTGTGTTCGGAGCTCCCTCTGGTGCTGATAAAAGAGATCAGAACCATGAACGCATCATGTTCGCGCGTCGATTAACCGGCTAAGAGGTTTTAAAAAAGGGGAATACCTTTAGCAGCATCTGCGGACACGTCGGTAACAGCGGCCTCGTTGTCCTTCCCCCTCTTCTTTGAGACAGGTACCCTCGCTCGCGGTGCCATCCTAAAAGCGAGAGAAATGACGAACACTGTGACCTCTCCAATAGAGATGGGGAACACTATATAACAGCCCAAGTTCATTCCTACCGTTCGATTCAACAGTTCAGATCGAACGGTCACGAAGGAGGCAAGACGATTCAGGGTCTCGCACGGATGACCAGGAACTGACGGTTGTGAACCTGATCCTTAACCAACGGCCTGGATCGGGCGTGGGAAACAAAGAGCCCCACACTATACCGCATGTAATGCGGAGCGATGCGCCATGTCGTCTTAACCGACGAGCACGTAGGACCGCGAATTGACACATGGCTCGCATGGGTTTAAGCTCGCCTAGGGCTCAACTGCTTCCTGCAATTAGAGCCCACCTACGGCTGGAACTTGCCTTATAGCTAGAGTTCGCATGCAGTTTGAACTTGCCATGGAGACAGAGTCTGCCTGTGGATTGAACTCACCATACAGCCAGGGTCCGTCCACGGTTTGGACTCACCACACCATTACGGTTCGCCCATGGTCTAAAATTGCCTAACGACCAAAGCTTGCTTACAGCCTGAAATCGCTTGTTCCAAAACACGGAATATGAACAGTGAATAATGAAGGGTAATTATATGCACAACACATTGGGAAACCAAGAAAACATAGATATTCATCCATCCATCAGTTTAAAGATAATACATTCGAACAAAGTTACGATCTTACAATCAGATAAGTCACAAAGCACGTTTGAGACAAAAGTAAAACAAAATGTCTTAACACTACCTTAACCCTAAAGGCCTAGTCCAGCGTGCTGAAGGATGCAAGCTCCGCTTTAGCAGCGGCTATCCTCCTTGCGCGGTCCGCCCGAGCCTCATCTTCCGCCTCCTTCTGGATTCGGGCCTCGAAGGTTGAGGTAGCTGTTTGCATCGAAAGTTGTTGTTTTCATTGCTATTGAATCTATTACAATAAACTCGAATAAAATAAAAAGTTAATCTTTTTATAAGATCTCCTTACACAATGAAAATAAAAAAAGTTTACAACTTTATCAAACAAACGCAGGTAGATCGTTTATCGGTCTTCTGCTTGCGTGGGTGTCTTTGCCTGTGCCGGGGTTTATCCGTGGACCACCTTTGATCAGATCCAATTGTTGAAAAATTTGGCATAGCTCCTACCTCACCAAGGAGGTATTTGCTTGAAGCGTTGAAATCGACCAAGCGAAATCAGTAGCTCTTCTCGATATTAAGACCAAGCCTAATCTCGAGGAACGGACGGGAGCGGGCTTCAGATCTCTCGAACTCTCCTTCTTTATGCCGAAGAACTCGCCGAGATTTGTCAACCCTCACTGAAATTCATGCTCCTTTGACTCTTCAATCCAGCAGCTCCTCGTCTTGATAATTAATCCCCCCGTTTTGCGCGATTGATCATCTTGTTGATTTGTATGCTCCGCGCGAGTTGACTGTCGAACGCGCGTTGGTTGATATACGCGCGTGTTGATTGATGCACGCGTGTTGACCGACGCGCACGAACTGATTGACGCGCGAATTGATTGACATGCACGCGTTAATTGATGCGCGCGCGTTGATTGACGCTCGCGAACTGATTGACATGCAGGCGTTAATTGATGCGCGCGTGCCACTTGGTTCGTCGTTTCGCTTCATGCGCTTGTCGATGACAGATAATCCTCTTAGACTCGGATAACGATATTCATCGTCTTCTCTCCATCTTGAGCTGTGTACGAACACCCATAGGCATTTTTAGACGCCTACAGATACCCCATCCAAAGTATTTTAGACTCATTCTTTTATAGAGGAGTCTGGAATGCTTTGGATAAGATAGGTCATCTCCGTAATTTCGTAGAGTGACCTTGAACTACCTCAATTCTTAATTTCTTCAGCCTTCAATCTATTCATTGTTTCGTCGAATAGATGAAGTTCTTCCGGCGCTGCGTTTATCGTCTGATCATTGTCGAAATCTTGAACCGAGATTGGTGTGTAAGTTTTTAAACTTAGCTCGTGTCATTGAGTTGACTTTGAACTGACCATCTTCGTCAGAAATTCATATCTGAATCCGATTGAACTCCCTGAAATCATCATTTACCTTAGTTTGGCGAGATTGCTGATGCGCTGACCGGCATCGACCTTTATCATAGCGCATCGACCGACGTTAACATTTGCTGTAACATGTTGTGCGGCGTTGACTTTTTGTCATAACGCATTGATCGGCGTTAACACAGTTTATACTCGTAAGTTTGCTGGAGTCTACACAGTTTAAGATCTTAAGGCACTGGAGCGTGACGGTCTCGGATTTAGGGCTGCTGGACCAACTATTAAAGTTGTTTCGTCTGCAGATATGGATCTTGTCCCTAAGTGGTTGGATACTCAAGTCACGAGACCAACTAACAGAGCTGGTGCGTTAATGACTCGCATTTATAGAATTTTTGGCAAATTCTAAGTCATCAACGGGTTTGATGAGCCTTTACCGACTACCGTTTGAGTCGGGCTAGCATGCAGATTGTTTAAGTCCGTTCCGCATGTGACGTTGTGCTAAAAGAGTTAACTCTTTTAGTGCTACGATATTGAATACGTAGACTTCGTCTTTCTCACGAGAATAGACTACCCGGCAACGCGTGTTAGATGTTGACTTAGGATTTTTTGGCAAATCCTCAGCCTTTAACGGATATGACGTACCTTTTCCAATTACTGTTTGAATCGGGCTTGCATGCGGATTGTTTAAGTCCATTCCGCATGTAACGTTATGCTAAAAGAGTTAACTCTTTTAGTGCCACGATATTAAATACGTAGACTTCGTCTTTCTCACAGGAATAGACTACCTGGCAATGCGTGTTAGGCGTTGACTTATCCCTACTTAGGCTTCGGGATAAAAAACCCCAGACTCGGATTCTGGTGTCTTCTTCAAACGGTGAAAGACTAAACCGACAACGCGTATTAGGCGTTAACTTATCCCTACTTAGGATTCGGGATAAAATTTCCCGTGCGTGTGAAGCACGCTTTTGTTCTTTTTTACGGTTAAGAACTAACCGGCAATGCGTGTTAGGCATTGACTTATCTCTACTTAGGCTTCGGGATAAAATTCCTCAGACTTAAATTCTGGTGTCTTTTTCAATCGGTGAAAGACTAAACCGGCAACGCGTATTAGGTGTTGACTTATCCCTGCTTAGGATTCGGGATAAAATTCCCCGTGCGTGTGAAGCACAGATTTTGGCGTTATGAATAACAACCTACCACAATGTCGAATATGTGGGCTTTTGTTCTTTTTTACGGTTAAGAACTAACCGGCAACACGTGTTAGGCATTGACTTATCCCTACTTAGGCTTCGGGGTAAAATTCCCCAGACTTGAATTCTGGTGTCTTTTTCAATCGGTGAAAGACTAAACCGGCAACGCGTATTAGGCGTTGACTTATCCCTGCTTAGGATTCAGGATAAAATTCCCCGTGTGTGTGAAGCACGGATTTTGGCGTTATGAATAACAACCTACCACAATATCAAATATGTGGGCTTTTGTTCTTTTTTACGGTTAAGAACTAACCGGCAACGCGTGTTAGACATTGACTTATCCCTACTTAGGCTTCGGGATAAAATTCCCCAGACTTGAATTCTGGTGTCTTTTTCAATCGGTGAAAGACTAAACCGGCAACGCGTGTTAGGCGTTGACTTATCTCTACTTAGGCTTCGGGATAAAATTCCACGTGCGTGTGAAGCACGAATTTTAGGAGTTTGAAAAAAAGTAGTGTCTTCTCCTGGGGCAAAGACGAACCCGATGCGGGAAAGGAAGAATTTTATATTCTATCTCCCAAAGCTGAAGAGGAAGAATTTTATATTCTATCCCTAGTCACAAAAAGAAACTCAAAGTGGGATCTCCACTTCAAGAATCTGGGAAGGTGAAACTAAGAGTGGGATCTCCACTCCGAGAATCAAAAAGATTCGGATAATCCTAACTGTCGGAAGGTTTGATTATCAAACTAAAGATGAATTTCTCGTTTATCGAGAATGAATTATGGTTTTGTCCCTAACTGTAGGAAGGTTTGACCAAGCGGGAGTTTAAGATGATCATAGCTGTAGGAAGGTTTGATCACTCGATTTGAAAGTGGACCTCTCGTTCATTGGAGGAATCGAAAGGGGATTTTGGTTGTGGTCCTAACTGTAGGAAGGTTTGACCAAGTGAGCAGTGAGAGCGGGAGTACAAATTACAGTGGGAGTGTTGACTTGTACAAATCACTCAGAGGGGGTTCCTGATGTTAAGTGATAGATACTTAACCCAGAGGTGTTTGACAATCGTCAATGTTGAGTGCACAGACGCATCAAAAGTTTGAGTGGATTCAAACAAAAGGAGTTTTGGTGGTCCCACTGTCAATTAGTCTGATCGGTGGGGGATTTTGTGATGGAAGACTGTGAGTCGTTAAACACCAATGAGAGTTTTGTGAGGAAAGATTGATCCAACGAAGTGATCGAATCTCGTCTCAGCAAAAGAGTGTTCGGAAATCACGGTGGGTTTAGTGTTTATCACTTTATTTGTAATGATCGGGTTATCCCTAAGAAAGTTACATGAGGCATTCTTCTGGGAACTTCCCGTTACATGAATCATCCACCCCCAGCTTTCTTTATGGAACTGGGTCTGGAATTGTACTCAGTTACATGACGGGGCTATCCTTAAGAATATTACATATAAAAATTCTCTAGGAACTTCTCGTCAATGGTAGGAAACAGTTTAAATTCATATACCTATTGGAGTATTAAGAAGCAATTTATACTCGTATACTTGTCGGAGTGTCGAGAAGCAGTTTATACTCTTATTATACTCTTCGGAGTGTCGAGAAGCAGTTTATACTCTTATACTCTTCGGAGTGTCGAGAAACAGTTTATACTCTTATACTCTTCGGAGTGTCGCCATTCTCATGTCTTATCCCTGCGTTATGACGCCGGCTTCAACCAAGGTTTGGATGCTATTTTTGAGAGCAAAGCAATCCTT
Organism: Asparagus kiusianus; assembly: GCA_022839385.1. Lineage (NCBI taxonomy): Eukaryota > Viridiplantae > Streptophyta > Magnoliopsida > Asparagales > Asparagaceae > Asparagus > Asparagus kiusianus. Next base: position 49,853 of record BQKN01067423.1, read on the forward strand.
GGTGGGATGAAGGACCCTCCTGTGGTACGCACAGTATCTTGGATCCGCAGTATTGTCAGCTTCCTCCTGATTTGTGATAGGTGGTAGCTTGATCTTGTTATTTTCAAGGAATGATTTAAAGATGGCTGGAACGTCTTCGTCCTTGAAAGAGTACTCTTTTTGGAGTCTTGAATCCGAAATGTTTCGCTCTCTCCGGGATTGCTGTTATGACGTCTGATTAGCGTCAACAGCTGCTGCCGGTGTTTTGCCTTTACCACGGGAGGCGAAGTTTGAGTTCGGAGGATTAGCCGTCGGTTGGCTCCTCTCGGCCTTCTTCCTTCGGAGGAAGCGTTCGGCCCTCTCTTCATGCACCTTCAACTCTTTCCAGTTGTCGGACGGTGCCACTCCTATAACTTCCAACACGTCCAAGGAGAGGTTGTTGTGACAGGTTTGGAGGATGAAGTCCTCTGTGATCGGATCTCGGCAGTTCACCGTCTTATTCCGAAAGCGCTTGACGAAGTCGTCGACAGTTTCGTCGTCTTCTTGCTTCTCATCAAAGAGTGTCCTGATTGACACCTCAACGTCATCGTCAAAGAAGTGAGCGAGGAACAGATTCTCCAGGTCTTCCCAGTTATTAATACTTCCGGACTTAAGACGGCGGTACCAATCGAAGGCGGGCTCGCGAAGGGTGCCAACGAATGACCGAACCATCAAGGCTTCATTGCCAGAGATCATACCCAAGTGGGACTTGAAGTAGATCAGATGTTGTGTAGGGGAGCCCTTCCCGTCAAACAGCGTGAAGTTAATCAAGTTGAACTTCGCCGGGTATGCTATTGAATCCCACTTTATTGGATAGGGACATGGAATGCCAGTCCTTTTCACCTCTCGAGCAGACATTAGAGCGTTGATTTTGCTCTCGAGATCTTTTATTTTCTCATCCTCGCTCGTATCGGGCTTTTGACGATTCCTAAGAGGAATAACGGGGCCACCCCTAGTGTTGTCATTTTCAGTAAGACTACCCCCAGCATTCTGGTCAATGGGAAGGTTATCAGCATTAAGGTGTTCATCCTCATCTGAATCGCTACCTGCTTGGTCAGCAAGGTTACGACGGCTGGATTCACCGGATCGATTGGACAGAGCCTGAATTTATTGGTCATGCTCTTCCCTCATCCGTAGCATAGCCATTTCCATTTCAATCTTGAATGACTCTTTCTGCTTGGTTAGGGCATCCTCAAGAATTTTGGCGATTTGCTCGGTGTTTATCATGAACACTTTGTGGGATTGTCCCGGGCTGGATACCATATCATCAGAAGCGACTGCAGAGTTGGCATCTGATACTTCATCATCTGAAGATAATCCCCTCTGCATTCTTTGATAATCTCTTTGTCTAATGGTTCCCGATTACAACCGGGTCAGACGATGCGATATAAGCGGATTAGAGCTAGAAGGTCGAATCGATTTTCCCTTATCAACCATATTGATGGTAACTTCTGGGGGTTCGTCACCTTGAACGACCGATCGTTTCTTACGGAGACGCTTTGGTTTGGACTTAGTCTTTCCGTTGGAGATCCTCTCAGATACCGAGACCCTCTGCGGAGCGGTCTTGGGACAGCTACATGTTGATAATACTGCCCTAATTAACTTGGCGCACGAGCAGTGAGACTTTGTTTCTCGGGTATATCTCTTCCGAGACTTGTTCATACCCCCAGCCCGATAGTACAACTCATCGGTCAGATGACCGGAGTAACCTATCGTGTGTTGACATGACTCCTCTGGTATAACTTTGTTATCGTCAGATGAATACATTTCTTTTAGGGGATTTGCCGCTTTATTAGCATTCTCAAGAGTCACGCGTTTAGAGTCACGCATTTGTGAGCGTGAACTCTTGACGGGCTCTTGGAGTTTAATTCGCCGTCCGAGGCAGTCAATTACAGAAGTTTTTCGTGTGCGACCCCCAGCTCGAGTAATTGCTCGGGATTCAGTCACCCGACCCAAGCATTTTTTGACCGGGGCTTTGCCTCGACCCGCGTGCGAAGGAACAAGACGATCCGCGATCTTCATCTTGAAGCGGGACAAGTCTACGCTGTCGCGGGACTCTACCGGTGATGCGGAACTCAAAGGAATCGACGAAACAGACGCAGAACATATTTTGCCTTGACTCTGGCGCGGGTCAGATTTGGGTGACCCGCAAAGTGGAAGGTCGGATCCGAGTGACCCATGAAGTGGAGGGTCGGATCCAAGTGATCCGCGAAGTGAAGGGTCGGATCCAAGTGACCCACGAAGTGGAGGGTCGGATCCAAGTGACCCGCGATTTGGAGGGTCGGATCCAAGTGACCCGCGAAGTGGAGGGTCGGATCCAAGTGACCCGCGAAGTGGAGGGTCGGATCCAAGTGACCCACGAAGTGGAGGGTCAGATCCAAGTGACCCGCGATTTGGAGGGTAGGATCCAAGTGACCCGCGAAGTGGAGGGTCGGATCCAAGTGACCCGCGATTTGGAGAGTCGGATCCAAGTGACCCGCGAAGTGGAGGGTCGGATCCAAGTGACCCGCGATTTGGAGGGTCGGATTTGAGTGATCCGTTTTTCTCGATTTTTTCGACCGCCGTCTTGGACTTTGGCCAACAAACTTTGTGCAATTTTTGTGGCTTCTTTTTCACTTCTTCCCTCTGCAACCTTTTAGCCTTTTGCGCAAGAATTAGCACGTGCGCAAGCAGTGCGCGACGCTTTTTAATCCGCTCTTCAAGAGTTGAACGGGTCCTTTTGACTTGTACTCATTCACTTGTTGGTGATTTAGAGGAGAGGGCATTTGTCCGCTGTTGGGGTGCTTGACATTGCCTAATTTTCAAATTCGCCTCATAACGGATCCCGTCAATTGACTCCAAAGCCCTAACGAGTTGGCGCACAATGCGTTGGCGCTGTCTTTGGCAAGCTCTCTTTGATAAAGTGGGCGCGCTTTCTGTACTCAACTCCTTGATTGAGGAGTTCAGATCTGCAGATCCGGACTCGTTAGAGGTCGGAAGGGCGTTGCAAGGTTCAGCTACCGTAGCAACGGGGGCGTTGATCGTCCCACACTTGCGAGAAGCGGAGGATCTGGAGGAGGAGGACGAGAGGTATTCTTCGTACTTCTGTTGGTCGAACTCGTATTCGACCACCTCTTCAACCGGGATGCAGATCTGAGGTTGCGGCACGATAGCTCCGGCAGCGAAGCTGTTGGCTCCTACCGTGGTCGCCAGTTTGTTTGCGTTGAAAGTTGTTGTTTTCATTGCTATCGAATCTATTACAATAAACTCGAATAAAATAAAAAGTTAATTTTTTATAAGATCTCCTTACACAATGAAAATAAAAAAAGTTTACAACTTTATCAAACAAACGCAGGTAGATCGTTTATCGGTCTTCTGCTTGCGTGGGTGTCTTTGCCTGTGCCGGGGTTTATCCGTGGACCACCTTTGATCAGATCCAATTGTTGAAAAATTTGGCATAGCTCCTACCTCACCAAGGAGGTATTTGCTTGATGCGCTAAAATCGACCAAGCGAAATCAGTAGCTCTTCTCGAGATTAAGACCAAGCCTAATCTCGAGGAACGGACGGGAATGGGCTTCAGATCTCTCGAACTCTCCTTCTTTATGCCGAAGAACTCGCCGAGATCTGTCAACCCTCGCTGAAATTCGTGCTCCTTTGACTCTTCAATCCAGCAGCACCTCCTCGTCTTGATAATTAATCCCCCCGTTTTGCGCGATTGATCATCTTATTGATTTGTATGCTCCGCGCGAGTTGACTATCGAACGCGCGTTGGTTGATATACGCGCGTGTTGATTGATGCACGCGTGTTGACCGACGCGCACGAACTGATTGACGCGCGAATTGGTTGACATGCACGCGTTGATTGATGCGCGCGTGTTGATTGACACTCGCGAACTGATTGACATGCACGTGTTGATTGATGCGCGCGTGCCACTTGGTTCGTCGTTTAGCTTCATGCGCTTGTCGATGATAGATAATCCTCTTAGACTCGGATAACGACGTTCATCGTCTTCTCTTTATCTCGAGCTGTGTGCGGACACCCATAGGCATTTTTAGACGCCTACAGCAACAGCGGCGTTCTCCTGACGCAAAATCTGGAGATTTCGGGTAGCCTCTTCAATAGCCCCGCGGGCTTCCCCGCTTTTGAACTGGAGCCCCCTCAACGTCGTCTCCTCTTGTTCCAGCTCAGCCTTCAGGCGGGTGATGGCAAAAATGGAGGCGTCCATCTGAGTCTACGTGTGTAACGCTGCCGAGTTGTCAAAAGGGCGACGTGGGATTCCAAGTCAGCTAGGTTCCTTGTTTGAACCTCCTGCTCCCATTCACCCCGACGCCGGGCATGAGTCGAGCATCGCTCCAAGTCAGGCCCCAAGTCCGCCCGCATCCAATGCTCCAAATGTGTCAGGTGCGATTCCAGGTAAATTAGCCTCGCCATACAGCGCGAAGCGACTCGGGATTCGCCCAGCCGTCTAAGGTCGACCACCCGGTCCAAGAGAGACTGCTTCAAATCAGCATAAGTCCCCCAACCTAGGCCGACGATGGAGATCACTTGTCGTGCAGCGTTCTCCAATTCCTCGACCCGAGCCGGTGTAGAAAGGGAGCCCGAAGGAATAGGCTCTTGGCCGCGGGCAAGTGCGGCGATGGGCAGAATCTCAGGGCAAAGCCCGTCTTCCGATTCGGGAGCGGGCTGCGAGGCAGACGTGGTTGCGGCTTCCTCGGATTCGTCATCCGAGGCAAGGATAAGTTCGGGCGCAGAACCCTCTGCGGCCGGCCCCTCTTCTCGAGCTGCATGACGCGACAAAAAGTTTAAAATCGGGAAGTCATCTCGCTCACAAGATTCTTAAACATACCATGATGGTTAGATGTAGGATTACCTCCGGCAACAGTGACAGCCTCGGCAGCAGCGGCGCCAGTAGCGGAGGAGGAAGCCCTCCTCTCCTTCTTCGAAACGGCCACTTTCACTCGCGGAGCCATCTCAACTGTAGTAAAATGAAGTTTGAGTTTTCTCTGAGAGAAGAAATAAACGCCGTAATCCTTAAATGAGGAACGTGGACGTTATATACGACCGGCTCGAACGCCTACCCACCATTTGATCTGACGGTTCGAGGCGAAAGGTCGCAGACGAAGCACAGGGATTCAGAATCCCACACGAGCGGTTGAGATCTGGTGGTTATTAAACACGATTTGTATCTAACGACTTAGATCAGGCGTGGAAGACGAAGAACCCCATCACTCCGCTTTTAATGCGAAGCGACGTACCCACGTCGCCTTAGCTGGCGAGCACATTGACCCGCAAGCGGACACGTGCCTGTTTGCGGGAAAAATTACTTTCATTGATGTCATTGTTTTCTTGAGCAACAGTTTATCGGTTACAAAAGATCCGGTCTTTTTATGAGATCCGGTTACAACAAAATCAAAAAAAGAATCTTAAAAGATTATAACTTTCCTTTTCTAGAACAAATCACAAGATCCTGTTTTGCGGTCTCTTGCTTGTGTAGGTTCTTTGCCTGCGCCGGGGTTAATCCGTGGACCACCACGCGATCTTGATCCGGTCGGATCTACACGGTATGACGAGTGTTATTTCACGAAGGAAATAACAGCCGAGGGGATTATTTCACCAAGGAAATAATAGCCCTAAGTAATCAAAATCGACCAAGCGAAATCGATACTCTTCTCGGGATCAAAAACCAAGTTTTGATCCGGATGATGACCGTGTAGATCTCAGATCTGATCTCTCTCGAACTCCTGCCTTGTTTGACTTGGATGATCGCCAAGAACCAGATCTGAAAAGTCTGAGTCTTCAAAGCTCCAAAACTCCGAAGTTGAGTTCTCAATCCAGCAGAGTTTGCCCTCAAAAGTTCAACAAAAATCCAACCTTGAGCCTTCAACCTCTCA